>CAIGRT010216700.1:0-13452 GCA_903798405.1 Fraxinus platypoda
TTCTCTTCTAAAATTCAGCAATTAAAATCAGACAATGGCGGGGAATACCTTTCGAACGAATTTAAATCTTTGTTAGCACAACATGGGATATTGCGAAGAATAACTTGTCCATACACATCACAACAAAATAGTATTTCAGAAAGAAAACATCAACATATTCAAGAAACTTGTTTAACTTTATCAGCAACATCACACTTATCAAATAAATATTGGGCTAATGTTTTTCTGACATCTGTGTTCCTCATAAATCGTTTGCCAACCAGAGTTCTAAACAACTTGTCACCATATTACGTGCTTCATAAAAGACTACTATCATACAGTTCACTTAGGACATTTGGATGCTCCCGTTATCCCTATTTACGTCCCTACGAAGATAATAAGTTGTCTTTTTGTAATAAGCAATGCCTTTTTCCTAGGATATACTGGCCAACAAAAGGGATATAGGTGCTTAGAATTTGAAACTGGTAGGGTCTATATTTCAAGGCACGTAGTTTTTTATGAGGACTCGTTTCCAACAAAGGTTAAATGACACATTTCTTCAGACAATGCAACCATGACGTCATTAGGTTTGTTTTCTAATTCAAATTCAATTCCAATCCTTTTGGATATTTCAATTCAAATTCCTTCAATACCAGCCAGCCAAACCCCACATCTTACTTCTTGTGTATCTACTAATTTGCTGGACAATCCTCCCCAAAATTCTAAAAGCAATTCTCTCCCTCCTACAGATAGTATAGAGTTTGACCAAAATACCTCTCCACAACTAGATTCGACAAGTCCATATGTAACTCTACCACAAAGTCCGGAACCTTTACAACCTATAAAAGAAATCATAACTCGTTCTAAGACAAGAAATTCTAAACCTTCAAAACATTTTATGCTACTCGACATCCCGTTTCATGTGTCACTAGTATAATTTCAGAATCTGAGCCAACTTGCTATACCCAAGCAATAACAAAACATGAGTGGAGACATGCTATAAGACATGAATTTGATGCATTTATGGAGAATGGGACGTGGTCTCTTTGTCCATGACTAGCTAATAAACATGATGTAAGGAACAAATGGGTATTCAAAATCAAACGACACCCTAAAGGTAGCATTGAACGTTACAAGACGAGACTTGTAGCAAAATGGTTTGATCAGAAATCCGGGATTGACTATTTTGATACCTTTTCTCCAGTTGTTAAGCCGACCGCAATCAAACTAGTCATATCAGAGATCTTGGACGGCTAAGCTACTTTGTTGGAGTTGAAGCACAAAGTATTGGTAAGGGTCTTTACCTAAGACAATCAACATATATATCAGACCTCCTTGATAGCACAAAAATGGTAGGCGCAAAACCTTTGGCATGTCCAACAACTTTTGGTACCAAATTTTCATCTTATAATGGTACGCTTTTGTCAGATCCTAGTGAGTATAGGCGAGTAGTAGGGGCATTACAATATTGTACCATATCACGACCTGACATTTCATATGCTGTGAAACAACTTTGCCAATTTCTGCATAATCCAACAGACTCTCATTGGATGGTAGCCAAGAGAGTTCTACGATATTTAAAAGGCACAGTTGACTATGTCATGCTTTATGCTCCTTCTATAGTACAGTTAAATGTGTTCTGTGATTCTGATTGGGCTGAAAACTCGGATGACGTAGAAAACACCAGTGGATTCTGTGTTTTTCATGGTATCAATTTAATATCATGGAGTGCTAAGAAACAAGGTGTTGTCTCCCGTTCAAGTACAGAAGCCGAATACAGAAGCACGGCTTTAGCTACAGCAAAGGCTTATTGGGTTCGAATGCTCATGAAGGAATTACAGATTTGTCTTCCTTCCCCTACAATTATCTGGTGTGATAACATTGGTGCAGTAGCTTTGGCTTCAAAACTTGTTTTCCATGCCCGAACCAAGCATGTAGAAATAAACTATCATTTCATTAGGGAAAAGGTGGTGAATCAAGATGTTCTAGTGAAACATATATCTACCAAATATCAATTAGCAAATATGTTCACCAAAGGTCGGACTGCAACTCAATTTCAATATCTCAGACACGACTCATGATTCGTAACCTTCCCATTAGTTTGCAGGGGATGTTAGGATATCTACTCATTTAGTCAACAATCAGTTGAGGAAATCAAGCAAATCAAATCCTTCAATTGATAATGCAACAGTCGTTGATTCTTCTGCAAATTTTCCTAATTAGTTCTAGTCAATTCAAATGTTTGATAAATGTTGGTCTTTTGTATTCCTTCAATCTTTCTAGTTTGTTACATGTAAAAGCTATATATATGTTACAACAAATACAAAGAAAATAACAAGAAAAACTTATTGATTCAAAAATTGTTTCATAAATTATGTACTCAGTTTTTGTTCTTTCAATTTCATTCATTCAAGTGAGAAAGTACTTTCCAAAATAAAAGCCGATAAGAACATTGCCACCTCCAGCTCTGAAATTGATCAATTCACAAGGAAGTGAAAGCTCGACTAACCATCGCCATATCTTTTTGCAGACAACATCAATGTTATAACGAAAAGTTTTATTTGCTCATTTTGCCATCTTCATCTAAATGATAAAATTGCAACCACCAACGAACAATTTTGTTTTATTTTGTAGCACTAGTTTTCATGAAAGCTACTCCCATGAAATTTAACATTGACAGAAATGTAGCTATACTTTTGCATAAATGATCCTCCAATGAAGTTCAAACTCAACATGAATATATACCTCTCTTCATGATACTTTTGTAGCTTGTAACTTAATGTGATGACATATGAAATCCAATTTTAAATGAACAAATCACCCTTTATTTACACATTACAGTATTATTTTAAATTTTATCTTAGTATATCAAATGTTGTCAATCAAATAAAAATAATGTTTTTCTCTGTATCTATGCTATTATATAGTCAATTAAATTGTGTCACGTGCCTTGCACTTGCGTCTTACTAGTAATTTTTAAAATGTTGCTTGTGAGTTATCCTATTTTTATTTTTAAATTTTATAACAATAATATATTTCTTTGTTATTTATCACATTAAGCCTATGTTTGGCAAAGAATTTAATTTAGATTTTTATCAAAGTCACAGTCAATAATTAATTTTAACTACATATTTCATGGATTCACAACTTTTTAATCACTCATTCATTTCATCTACTTTTATCAAAATTAATTAAAAATCTAGTTTTAATTCCTATCAAACACGGGCTAACTTTCAATTATACATATTTTTAAAATTCTATATAAATAATTTGAAAGTTAACATGCCAGTTTGGTCCAATTCATCACGGCAGAGTCCATGAGTAGCTGGTCAAGATACAATTGCAATGTCATGGCGTTATTTCCAAAGTTTGAATAATGCTATTCATCCCCACTGGGGTTGCATCACCAGTTTAGATGGCGTTAATGTGACATTAAATAATATGTGAAATTAAATAAGTCATTTAATTTCACTTATCATTTGCCAATCATTTAATGCCATCTAGACTGAAGATGAAATCCCACTGGGGATACATAACATTATTGTTTAAGTTTAGGTGATGTTCACATCGAGAAAATTGCCACGATTGAGGTGGACTGCCAAAGATATAATTTTTTTTTCTTTTTTATTCAACTAAAATTTAATCGATTTTGCTACCGGTACATCACCCCTTGTGTCCCGGCCTCGGAACTTGTGCATTATGTCACCCCTTGTGTAAGGGGTGATGTACAAGTAGCATAATCAAATTTAATAGATGGTTTTTTTTTTCTCCCACCAAACCACTAAGCCTGTTTGTCCATCATTTTTTCGAAACTCCTTTTTTTTTACGTATTCATTTTCAATTACACATTTACAAAGAGCCTGTTTGGTACAAATTCTCATTTTCTACGGTAAATCAATTCTCATTTTCAACCACACATTCTTCAATAAAATAATATTTTTCACCACATCAATATTTTTTTTTTCTTTTTCAACCACACATTTCCCATCATATCACTATTCAAAAATAAATTCTTCCCCCAAAACTCTCTACCAAACACACTCTTAATCTCTTCCTAACATCCTCTTAATTTTTAGCCCCCAGCGCATGCTTCCCTCACTTGGCTTTACTGCCAAGAGCCTGTTGGTTCGTTTCTGAGCTTTGCTGCGCCTGCTATTTTAGGGTTTCCTTACAAAATAGCGCAAATTATTGTAATTTTCTCTACATCCAATTCTACATGTTCGTCTTTGACATCTATTGTTTCGATGGTGCCGAGGTTTTTTAATTGAAACTAAAAGTTTCCAATTTTTCTGCGAAGTGATTTGATAAATTGTCCCAAATCGATGTCGAGTTCCGATAAAACGATGGAAGAACAGCTGAAGGCTGCTGGGAACAGGCTTCTTCAGCCTCCGGATTCTCTTGATGAACTCCTGCCTTTACTTGATGTAAGCCCTAACAATAGTCTTTTCGATTTTTTGATGCGCACAGTGATCTATTCCTTACTTTTGTTAAGTAAATTGGGTTTTTTGGTTTAATTTGAATAAATAAACGGAAAGCCTGATACTTACAAATTATTTCAGTACATATATTTACAAAGTGGAAGAAAATGTTGGTATTATTCTTTTTTATGGCTTTTTATAATCTTTTCTCCTCTTTGTTCTGTTTCTAGCAAATTGAGGATCTTCTCTCAAAAGTGGAGCAGTCGCCGGTGAAATCCATCCAAACTGCTCTTTCCCCACTAATGAAGGCGTTGGTTGCGGAGGAGCTTTTGAAGCATTCGGATGTTGATGTAAAAGTTGCAGTTGCTTCTTGCATAAGTGAAATTACGAGAATTACTGCACCAGATGCTCCATACGATGATGAGAAAATGAAGGTGAGGTGCATATACTTCCACTTGCATTCTCTTTTTCGCCTCTTGTTGGCTGTCTGTATAACATTTCATTTGGCTATAATGCAGGATATCTTTCAATTGGTTGTATCATCTTTTGAACATTTATCTGACCAATCCAGTAGATCGTATGCTAAGAGGACCATGATACTTGAAACTGTGTCCAAAGTTAGGTCCTGCGTCATCATGTTGGATCTAGAATGTGATCAATTGATAACTGATATGTTTCAACATTTCCTTAGAGCCATAAGGTAGGGTTTCTTATGAATTTCTGCTTTGTAGTTCTTATCCTGCTGTTGCTAATGTAATGCCCTTGTTTTGCAATTTTATCTCTTCTTTTGTCACGGATTACTTTAATCTTTGAACCCAAGACAGAATGACTGATATACACGGACTTGATCTCTTTTATCCTCTTCGATTTTTATAATAATATATGGTTCTAAGTTATCCCAAAATTTGAAGAAATTCTCAAGCTTTGCTATTTATTTTTGTTGTTGTCAAAGTAGAAGGTGGAGATTCTTATGCTTTTGATTCATTTGTGTGCTTCTCTTTTTTGAGAAGAGCATTCTTTAATCTGTGGCCTCTAGTTCACATCTCAACATTTATTTACTTTGATGCATGTATCACCAGCAAATTTTAAGGCACAATTGGTGTGTTCTGGTGCGTACAGAAGCTTATGGTTATATGACTCTTAGTATGTTACTTGGCCATGCTGTATATAAAAATATACGCCCCCTATTGGCTAGCTATGAATGCTTAAAATTACAATAATGCCTATCAGCCCTTAAAACCTCGTTGATACATTTGTTTATTCTTGTTTTCCATTTTTCTCTTGGAAAGAACTCCTACATCTTGTCCTTTACATGCATTTATTTGTAAGGGTGGGATATAACTAATCACTTTCTTCAGTATGTTATCTATATGTTTAACAAGTGAATCAGCCATTAGGGAAAATTATTGATGTATGATTTTTCATTTTATGCATTTTCTGATGAAGAGAAGATAGATACATTTTGTAGGCAAGGTGTTATAAAACAACAAATTGATGGTTTCCTTATTTTTCATCCATCAATTTATTGAAGGTTTGGGATATGTATATATATATCGAAGGCCTATTCTTTTACTAAGAACAATGAAGATAATGATTGAAACGTACATTTATACGGAAATCATATGAAAAGAATAATGATTGAAATTTCAACATATGCCATTTTAGTAGCTATCTCATGGTGAAATAAATTGCACCTTATGACATTTAAATCATTAGTTTAAATTTTTTATTACATGCACATGTGGTGTTGCATATGATTAATTGCCTTGAGCCCTTTTTTAAACTGACTTAAATAGTTTATTGTTGTTTGTTTGAATAAAATATTGGTTTGAAATGTGCATTACATTTGTCATATTTTTATGTATTGGTGGAAGCGATGTTGTCCATGTCTGCGACTCATTTATATCATTAATTAACTTTTTATTTTAAAAAAATATGTTAATTTTACTATGCAACGTATCTTTATTTATGATATGTTCCAAAGAGATGGGCTTGTATTCTCTCTCAACTGCTGACATATTGCTTGTGGAGCTTCCAGAGATTATCATCCAGAGAATATCTTCACATCCATGGAGACAATTATGACTGTTGTATTAGATGAAAGTGAAGCTATCTCTCCAGAACTGCTTACCATCCTTTTGGCTAGTGTGAAAAGGAACAATGAGGTAAATTTTCCATACATTTTTTTTTTACTAATTTTAATTTTTTTTATTTCTCATTGCTAATGAACATTCTGGTTCCAGGAGTTTCTGCCAGTTTCGACGAAATTGGGGGAGAGAGTATTTGAGAGATGTGCAGTCAAGCTTAAACCTTACCTGATACGAAGTTTAAAATCTTTGGGGATTTCTTTGGATGATTATAGTGAGGTTGTCACTTCTGTGTGCAAATGGACTGGTGGTCCTACCGGTCATAATAGTGACAGTACCTGTGTCGACCAGTCGGTATGCTTTTTTTTATTTACAACTAATTGTTATTTTTGCCAATGGTGTAAATATTGTTAGCATGGAAACAACTGTTTCTTTCTTGACATACTTCAGTCCAGCTTCAAGTTGTTCTTCTCATGCCACAGTATGATCCTAGTGCTTCCTTCATTCTATACCTTCTTCCCTTTTCTGAGTTTTGTTTACGTAACTCTCCACATTGCTTTATTTTGTTTATTAGAAATAGAAGCTATTATAGTTTTTTATTGCACTGTATTCTATTAATGATTGTGGTATACTTGCTTAAGTGCCGAGAAGCATGGCATTTCTGTGGCAGTTGAAAGTGGTTTGTTTTGGCATTGCTTAAGATTTTGACCTGTATGGCTACGTGTACTATATCATCTTTTGTTTTGGGACTTGTACAAGTCATGGAACGAAAAGTACTAGCTTGTATTGAATGGGAATTCGATAGTCTTGCAATCCCCACTTTTATGGTTCTGAACTTATTTTACTATCTTCTCTGGTTCTTCCCTGAACTGCTGGCAGTTTCTCTATTAAATTCGGTAATCGGGATAAGTTATCATTTGAACCTCATTGTTGTATGAGCAGGTGGCAATAGATGTTGCCGGCGGGACAAGTCTCGAAGAAGAAAATCCCGATGTCAAAGTTTTGCCCAAGTCAATTTTGAGTAATGGCGTCAACGAGACTGGTAATGGAGTAATTTTGACTGATGTAGATTTCAAAAAGGCAGGATCTTTTGATGCTAAATTGACATCCGAGACTGAGTCTGATGATTTGGCTGCTCAAAAACAAACGAATTCAGAGTCTAATCCAGAGCAAGCTGCTGAGCAAAGAGGAAAAAGACCTTGCTCTTCAAATAATTCAACAGAAATTTCTGGTATTGGTGACAACGAAAGAGGAGTGGAGCAACTGCCAGTTCACCTAGGCAGTCGGGGTAAAGATGTGGCAACTGTTGAGGCTGAAAAACCATTGGATAAAGTAAAAGAGACCAGGATTCAGCTTTCTCTGTCAAAAGCATCTGAGAGAAAAGATGTAAATGTTGCATTTCCATCTCCAACTGGCATTCTTCTTGACGAGAGTCGTCCAAAGAAGGCTGGTCGGCCAAAAAAGAAAGAGAACTTGGTTAAAAACAAGGGAGTATCTGTTGATGCTGCATCTAAGAAGGCATCTGATGGAGCAAGTGATTCAGAAACGAAGAAGCACAGGCGCTTTGGAAAACGAGAACCTGCTGAGATTCCTGAGAATCAAGTGTTGGCTGAGGAAGATACACGTGAAGATGGCACCACAAGTCAGTCAGAAGCAAACTCGCCAAATCAGACAGATGATAAAGTGGATGCTAATAATGAAATGAAGGCCGGATCCTCATCAAAGAATGAAGATGTCAAAAAGCATGAGCATGTAAAAGCTAGAGTAGATAAAGATAAATTGAAATCCTCTGCCAAAGATGATGCCAAAGTAATTCAGATTTTCTCCAATTTGCTGTCTTGGTTCTCTGTTACTTCTGTTGATCACTGGGTTATTTAGTCCTAATGCTATTCTTTGTCACCTTTTCTAATAGGACATGGTTGCTTCTCTGAGCTCTCCAAAAAAATCAACTAATGTTGAAAGCAATCGGGAAGAAACTCCAAGAATGAGTACCAAGAGAAAGGGTACTCCAGGCGCAGACAAGGTAAGTACTTGCCTACCATTGATATAACTCATTCCATCAACTACCAGGCATCATGTTACATTTTTTTTTTGACTGTTTGCATGTTCAATTTTTTATTCTGTCTTTTATTCAGCTTCTTAATTTACCGAACTTCTATTTTTATTTTTGACAAGTTAATTTTCTTTCCTTTTGCACTAGATGATGGATGCCTATATGCCTCAACAAGGCATCACTGTTAGGCAGTATTAGCAAATGACTAACACTGAGGGTTAGCAAGAGAACCATTCAGTTCTCGTACCTAGTTAGGCAACTATTTTAGCCAATATTTTTACAAGTGAATAGATGCGTTATTAGTTTCGTAAATTCTCTCTTGGGATCTAGAATGATCAGTTGCTTCATCTTGTATTTTTCTTTTCTAACTTGTTTTCTCAGAAAAAATTCTGGATTTGAGTTTTCATTGGATTCTGTCAATAATGTTATGTTTGTCTTTTACAAGCTTTTATATATGCAATCTGTTTCTTAAAACTCTCTTTTCTTTCTCCCGGGTATTAGTTGGTCCATTTTGTATGTATTCATCTCCAACTCGGTAACACATAACAAGTTATGGAATTGAGTTCTTCGTCCTGGGTTTTAGAGTGATTAGTTGCTCCATTTTGTATTTGTTCATCTCTATCTCGTTAACATCGAACAAGTTATGAAATCAAGTGCTCTCTGGCATATTGTCAACAATGTACCATTCCAGTTGCCACCTCTTACCTTCAATTTCACATTCAACAAACTCCAGAACTGTGAAGGAGTTTTCAGAAAGTAGCACAGACACGTTAAATAAAATGCTTTAGATTTTTCTTTTGAAGAGTGGCTAGATACTGTGTCAAGACTGTACTACTAGCACCAACGAAATAAAAATATTCATGCATCAAAAATTACATAGAGTAGATATAAAACAAATTCAGGGCATTGTCCCTCGTGTCAGATATTAAAAAGATCTAGGCTATGTTGTGGAATTTTAAAAACTCACGAGCACAAATATGTTGGAAAACAAAAAAATTAAGCAACGGAGAATCAAAACGAAACAATTAACAATTCAAACACTGATCATGGAATAACTAAACTAACTTATAACTACAAGAAATACATGATATTTAAGATGAAAGAACATTCAATTTAATTAGTCTCAGAAAGAACAGACTATAAACATTTAAGCGCATATATTGAATTAAAACAATAAAACGATAATCACTTAGTTAAACAAAGTTTCTTCATCTACTAAGTAAATTAAAACATCATAATAAAATAGAAGACGTAAAATAGATAGAAACGACCATGGATCAAGAATCTTGAATAGCTTTTGAGTCTTACGTTCGTCTTATCTTTTTCATCACCTGCGTGACTGCTACCTTTTTTCTGCATTTTTGCTTCTGTTGCTGCGCCTGTATTATTTCTGTTCGTGTGTTAACCTTTTATAATTGCATGATTGCAGAGTCGCTTCCCTAATTTTGCTTCTTTCACTTGTTTCCAATTGCGCATTAATGACGGTCTGAAGAGAACCTGCTGCTTTCTTTTAGTTTCCTTTTTCATGCTTGTGTGCCTTTTTTTCAGTTATTTCTTTGCAGACCGTGAACGTGCACAAGTCTCAGAATTCTTTTCAATTTATTTCCTTTCAAGATCAACCAAATAAGGGAAATTTGCACTCTTCATCGCCAGCAAATGAGTAATATATGATCTTGGTCCAGCCCAATTCTCATATCATAATTTAGACGCTATTTTGTCTTCTTTTCTTGCCCTTTTTTAATACTCCATCTCATTAGCTTCTATCGCTGACCTAGTCCAAACAAATAACATTAATTATTCTTTTTTTTTTAAATTAAGATTGATAATTCATATAAGCTCGACAGGCTTCATCACATGGCGTGCCAATCACGTGTCTGAAGTGTGTCGTGGTTGTGTCTCTCACTTGCCAGAAACTTAGATGAGTATATACAACACACGGCACTTGGCATGTCATATGTGCCGAAACCTGTCCGAGTCCAATACACGTCTGACACCGTTGCACCAATACTCCGCTCTAGCATTATCTGTATTAGCAGCTTCAGAACTTTGAATGTCATCTATAGCTGCATTTGGAACTGCTTTGGAGGTACATGGAAGTGAATCTTGGTAATTCACCCCAAATACTAGAATGCATGCCAAACAATCAGTTGACAAGATTAGGAGAATATATGCCAAAAAGTAGATGCGACATTGATTAGGCAATGAACCTTACAGATGCAGTTATTTTGGATCTGCCAATAGATATAGCAATAAACCACACGGCACGGAGAACAAGAATTCATGTAGACATCCCCAAATTTATAGGGAATAAGACTTTATATATGGTTTTCGTCTTAAATTTATATTTTGGTCGATCCCTGTTTAGTATTGGACTTTTCAAGTGAGTCTGAAAGAAATGGTGCTCAATTGCTTGGGTTTTTTTATTGGATGCCCCCTAAAGGACCATTTATTCTTGACCTTTTAGAGCAACACAAAGTCGTAGGACAGGTAGAGCCAATGTTCGTGCAGATAAGTTGCATCCCTTGACATGAGATTTTACTTCCTTTCTTATATTATTAATCTGATGTATTATATCAGGCATCCGGGACTAGAGAGTTCGGTGAGAACTTGGTTGGTTCAAAAGTTAAAGTCTGGTGGCCAAAAGATCGCATGTAAGTGCTTGTCTCGCAATTCTTGTTGTATCATGTAGTTAATAATGCGAGGTCTCTTGTTTTATGGATTTCTCTGCTGCCTTCTTTCTCCTTTCGCTTCAAGATTAAGATGCTCTTCATTTGGGCTTTCTCAGGTTGAAGTTGTGCCCTTGTTGTTTTTACTAAACAGTAAAAAGAAAATTATTAGACTGCACTTGCAAATCAATAATCTTAAAAATTTCATTTTTCAAGCTTTTCAACTGCCTGCTAGATTCTTAGGGTATTTCTTGCCCAGTAGTAATGGAAGAAATGTGATCTGCTTGTGATTGGTAATGACACTTCGTTAATTTCAGGTTTTATGAAGGTATTATTGATTCTTTTGATTCTGTCCAAAAGAAGCACAAGGTCAGTGTAATCTGCCAGGTTTTGCATTTTAATAGCTTCTATTTCTTTTTCACGCGAAGTTTTTTTCTAGTATGAATTGTTGCTCTAATCCTTTATAGATATTGTACAATGATGGAGATGAAGAGAAATTAAATCTCAGAAAAGAACGGTGGGAATTTGTTGATAATAGTTCTGTGGTAGATGCGGTAAGTACCTTGTTTATTTAATTGCTGTACCTTGTGCTCATCGCTCTTCTATATCTTTGCTTAAAAATTTGTTGGCAGGGGCAACCAGTTGAATTTGCAAGTACTGATACTCCCTCTGAAATGTAAGTGTTGTATGTGGCCCTCCACCATTCTCTTCCCCTCCACACTTCTTGTCGCTGAAGTTGTTCAGAATTGCCTGATTTCATTTGACTCTAAAAGTTGAAGTATTAAGATAACTCTTCAAAGTTATTGTTAATTGAATCTAGATGGAGCTTATGCAGTTGTTTTTTTCCTGTCCATGCCTGTTTTTCCTGAATAGCAGTCACCCTCAAGCATCATTATGGCTTCATCTAAGTTATGACTTGTTTGAACTGCAGATGAGTAACCCTATACATGTAATAAAAAGAGAAAATTGTAGCATTGGTCCCAACCTATTGACTTAGTAGCGAGAGGTTGTTCAACTGGTCAGGCCTTGGGTTTGCTCTGGTCACCAGTTCGAGTCCCCTCAGGGCCACTGAGGTGAGTACCCGACCGTAAACTTCAGGGCCCCGTGGGATTAGTCGAGTGCGCGCAAGTTGGCCCGAACATCCACGGTTATCAAAAAAAAAAAGTCCAAACTTATTATATTTGTAGCACTGTGGTCATCAATGGACAGAAACTGTCCAATTAACGGTAAAAGGGTCAACCTTTTATCTGAAAGACGATTCTACCCTTATTCTTAGTTAACAGAAAAAATAAATAGAATGAAAACAATTTAAAAATATGTAAACCAAAAGAATAGAAAGGGAGTTTCATCTTCCCCACTACCCATTGCAACCAAAAACAACCCCAAAGATCCCAAAGGAACTGAGCCTGAACAGCTAGAGACGTGGAAGGAAAGATTTTTCTCAAATATGCCCAACAGACCTCATTTTTGAATCTTCGCATTTTTGAAGAGCAATAACAACAGAAAAGACCACACTGACCCATTTCTTTGATTCGAAATCTCATTGCCATTTCCACAATTGTCTATGTCCTGTGTGTGTTTCCAACCGACTGGCCATTTTCCTTCTACCCCCAACCCATCTCCAACCTTGACTTGTTCCTCCCCAATCCATCTCCACTGCTCCGGCAGCAGCCTCGGCTCAATTCTCAGTAAACATCCGCTCAATTCCATTCAATCCAATTAAAAAATGAACCAGAATCATAAGGAAATTGAGTTGGGTTATATCTTGCCTAATATGTGCATAAAAATTACATATGGGTGAAAAAAATAATGCCATTTAAACCAAAAGGTTCATACAAAAAGGATAGAGCAATTATATGCTCGGCATATTATCCATAGACATAGAAGACACAATCTTTCAGTTCTAATGAAAATATCATGTTTTCAGAGAGGAAATATCAGGAGTTTCAGATCCTCAAGGAGGAGGGTGGGGATGAGGTGAAGGGGGCAGCTGAGTGGGGCTGCTGGCGGCCTTTGGCAGGAAGTTGAAGGAGAAGTTACTGC
The DNA here is from genome assembly GCA_903798405.1 of Fraxinus platypoda. Taxonomy (NCBI): domain Eukaryota; kingdom Viridiplantae; phylum Streptophyta; class Magnoliopsida; order Lamiales; family Oleaceae; genus Fraxinus; species Fraxinus platypoda. The sequence goes on from CAIGRT010216700.1 coordinate 13,247, forward strand.
CAGCAATGGGGAAGGGGGTGCAGTTGAGGTGAAATGGGTAGAAGGCAGTAATTGTAACGACCCGACCTCGCGCCGGAGCTATCATCATATCGTACGTACTGTTCGCTTTGGGAGGGCATATGATGGAGGTCTTGGGTTCGAATCCTGGGGGACGCGTCAGAAATTTGTGAGTGATAAGATGGGGCCTAGGTCCTCCCAAAGCGGAC
>CAIGRT010216704.1:0-13016 GCA_903798405.1 Fraxinus platypoda
GCACCATATTTTAATTGCACTTAAGTTTCTCAATCTTTGTTTAGTGCAACACAGTCAACACTTACATCCTTAACCTTTTCCTTTGAATCCTTTCGTTAATTAACATATCTCGTCTTTGATGATGATTTATCACAAAATATTCTACTCCCATACTTTGAAATGTCGTAAAAATATTTTATTGCACTTCTGTATTTATTATTTTTATAAGAACTGTGTAGAAATAAGTCGTTGTATGCCCTCCCTAAGGACTTTTTGCAGGACACTGTTATTAGAAATGGAATTAGGATAAAAATTCGACACTAACGTATTATGATAAATAAAGATTGAAGATGTTGAATTCAATTAAAACGTGATGCAAATTATAAAATGTCTATTGTTAACATCATTACCCCTATGTGTCAAATGGAGGTTATATTCATTTGGTCACCGTAAATACTTCATAAATCAACATTTTTTAAACGAATTAAAGATCTTNTTATAAGAACTGTGTAGAAATAAGTGGTTGTATGCCCTCCCTAAGGACTTTTTGCAGGACACTGTTATTAGAAATGGAATTTATTAATTTGTTAAAGGTTGAGGATAAAAATTCGACACTAACGTATTATGATAAATAAAGATTGAAGATGTTAAATTCAATTAAAACGTGATGCAAATTATAAAATGTATATTGTTAACATCATTACCCCTATGTGTCAAATAAAAAGATTGATCTTTCTTTTATTAGCACATTTTGTTGTTTATGAGAATTTCCGTGATTTTTTTTTATTTTTAGATAACCTCTGATTATAAACGAGGGACAAATATTTACTCATAAACGAGGTGATTCCTAGGATTTTTAATTTGATAAATAAGTTTCACATTTATTTATTAACTTGCATCCTTATTTACAACCACGTAACGGGAAATGCGATTAGCCGACATAGATTTTTAAAATAGTGTTGTAAAATAAAAATATTTATTATTTTAAGTTGAATGAAGACAGACCTATGAAAATGTACGTTTACAAGATATTGTACTTTAGTCTTCAAGTCCAAAACAAATACGCAAATATGCAGGAACTTAAAATGAAAAAATCCTCCTACCAATAGCCATATCCGCAGGTATCTCAAAGAGAACGTTCAATTTCATTTATCATTTATTCAACTATGTGAAATGGATTCCATCAATGCGATTTAAGAAAAAGTTAATGAAAGAAAACATAAGTATTTTATAGAGAGGAGGATAGGTGTATTATTTATTTATTTTTAATAGACTAGGCTATATTTTTAACAAAGTGTTATAGAAAGCTGTATATTCTAATTATAGAAGCTGTATGTATTTAGGATATTCTAATTTAGGTAATCTAGTATATATTGTAATATTGTTTCTTGTAAGACAAGAAACCCTCTTGTATATATACTCCTCTTATGGGATGAATCAAAATACAATTAAAAGTATTACTTTCTACATGGTATCAGAGCATTCCCGAATCCTTAATCTCAAACCTGAATCTCCAACCTGATTTCATCTTTCTCTTTCAAAAATTTCAAAACCTAAATCTCAAACCTGAAATCCTCAATGTCCGGATCTGTAATTGATGACAATCAATTCAGTCCTTCAATTGTGCCAGAAACTCAATCATCCTCACAAGTCTTTCATCACCACTACACCCAACTAGACAACTCTGCGTTTCCAAAAACTATTTCATTGGATGAATCCAACTACACCATATGGGCTCCCCTCATGCGGATGCGCATTGGAGCACGAGGAAAGATAGGATATTTAACTGGCGCAAAATCTGAACCCCATATGAATTCTCCAGGATATGAAGTTTGGGCCACAGATAATGAAAAGGTAAAAAGCTGGCTTATTGATTCCATGGAGACCTCTCTTATGAACCGATATATTCGTCTTCCTACTGCAAAAGATATTTGGGAAGCTGTGGAGAAAACTTTTTATGATGACTCTGACGAAACTCGAATCTTTGAATTGAACAAGAAGTGTTTTGACGCAAAGCAGAATGGTCGATCTATTCCTACCTACTACAACGAATTGGTGGCCATGTTCCAGGAGATTGATCAACGGGTGACCTCTCAGAATAACGACGTTGCAGCTGTAGTCCATGAGACTTCAATGATGTCTCGATTGCGTGTTCATATGTTTTTGAGTGGACTAGATTCAGAATATGATCAGGTGCGTGGAGAGATCCTACGCAAGGAACCTAAATTCTCCTTGGAGCAGAGTTATGGTTACATCCGCAAGGTGCAATCTGAGAAACAGGCTATGGGACGTTCGGTATCTACTGAATCCTCTGTTTTGGCTGTTCAGAGTAGAGACGTTACTCCTCCAGGCTTCTCTGGTCCTCCTTCTCGTCGTCCTACAGGTAAATCAAATCCATACGCACATAAGAAGTGTAATGTTTGTGGAGAATTAGGCCATAGCAAGGAGAGATGTTATGAAGTGATTGGTTATCCTGATTGGTGGGACTTCACCAAGAAGCCACGAAAGAATATAAGCAAGGCTGCCATTGCTACTGCTGGGAATGAACATCTTGATAGTGCTTCCGCTAATGTAGCACAATCAGGTATGCACGATACAATTATTTCGAATAGTACATGGATAATTGATTCAGGTGCATCTGATCATATGACAAATGACCCTAACCTTGTGGAAAATCTTAGAGCTTCCCCTCAAAATGCCGTCTCTACTGCTGATGGTACTCCTACTCTGGTTAGCGGAGAAGGTTCTATTGTGTTATCTGATACCCTAACCCTTGAATCCGTCTTGGTTGTTCCATCACTATCTTATAACCTATTGTCTGTCTGTCAAATTATTCTAACACTTGCATGTATTGTGACGTTCTATCCGTCTTTCTGTGTATTTCAGGACATTCTGACTCGGCAGATTCTTGGTTATGGTGTTAGAAGGGGGAAATTGTACTACTTGGATCTAACAGAGACTGGAGAGAAATGCAAGCATCTTTTGGGACAAGCTAATCAGGTCATAAGGGTCGATAATGCAAAGGAAGTAGTGTGGTTATGGCATCGTCGTTTAGGACATCTGTCTTTTAGTTATCTTAAGAAGTTACAACCTCATTTGTTTTCGGTTGTTAGTGATTCAGAATTTCATTGTGACATTTGTGAACTGGCCAAAAGCCACCGTATTTCATATTCACCAAGTATTAATAGATGTCATGTTCCTTTTATGAAAATTCACTCCGATGTTTGGGGTCCTGCAAAAATTCCTTCATTTTCTGGAGCTCGGTATTATGTAACTTTTATTGATGATTGCACTCGCATGACCTGGGTGTCATTACTGACAAGTAAGAGTGATGTATTTGGAATGTTTACTGGTTTTTACAAAATGGTGGCGACACAGTACCAACAATCCATCAGAGTTTTTCAATCTGACAATGGTGGAGAGTTTGTAAATAGCCTTATGTCTGAGTTTTGCCGGTCAAATGGAATTCGTCATCAAACCTCCAATTCTGGTACTCCTCAGCAGAATGGTTTAGCGGAACGAAAGAATAGGCAGTTGTTAGAAGTTGTTCGTGCTTCCTTGTTTGGCATGAATGTACCTCGATCTTATTGGGGTGAAGCAGTGAAATCAGCAGCATATGTTATTAACCGTACTCCCTCACGAGTAATTGAGTTCAAGAATCCTCATCAGAAGCTTCATGCACTTTTGTCCATCCCTTCTATGCCTAATTTGGAGCCCCGAGTGTTTGGGTGCACAGCTTATGTCCACATACCAAAACCACAACGAAGCAAGCTTGATCCTCGTGCGAAGAAATGTATTTTTGTGGGTTATGCAGAGCTCCAAAAAGGGTACAGATGTTATGATCCGCTCACTGACAGAATGCATATATCTCTTGATGTCTCATTCCATGAATCTGAGCCATATTACTCAGGGGGAGTTTCCCAGTCTTCTCTTCAGGGGGAGAGTGGTAGTGAAGGGAATCCTCGTCCTATTGCTAATATTGATGTCTTTGAAGAATTGGAACACTTGGAGAAAAAATTTGAAATTCCTGCAATAGCTGAAACTATTCCCGTAGCAGCAAAAAATGACTTGTCTCGAGAGATAAACACTTCCAATGGGCAGACAATCGACCACTTGGTTCCTGACGATCAATTCCCTCATGAGACAGAAGCAAATGATCAAGATATATCTAAAACTCACGACATTCCCCCTTCTACATCAACAACTGAAGATCTCACTCAGAATGATCCACCTCAGGTACCTTTAACCTTTAACGAGTCTTCTAGGTTAGAAAGTGTTGAACCTAGGAAATCACAAAGGGTTACTAAGGGGGTTCCTAAAAAGCAATATGAACCAGACATCAAAGCCCAAGCTAAATACCCTATAGCTAACTTTATATCTAACCATAGGCTTTCTGAGTCACATGCACTTATTATTAATCAATTATCTACTGTACCTATTCCTAGTAACGTGCAGGATGCATTGAAGGATCCAAAATGGACAACAGCAATGAATGAAGAATTGGAGGCTCTTCAGAGGAATGTTACATGGGAGGTAGTAGACAAGCCTGTTGGAAAGAAAACTGTAGGATGTCGTTGGGTGTTTAATGTGAAGCTTAATGCAGATGGAACTATTAATAGATACAAGGCAAGATTGGTTGCCAAGGGATATACACAGCGCCATGGAATTGATTATGAGGAGACTTTTGCACCTGTAGCGAAGATCAATACTGTCCGAATTTTAATTTCACTTGCAGCAAATAAAGATTGGCCTTTGTATCAGCTTGATGTGAAGAATGCATTTCTCAATGGAAATTTGGAGGAAGAAGTGTACATGGATATGCCCCCAGGCGTGAAGAATAACCCAAGAGACGTTGGTAAGGTGTGTAAATTGAAGAAGTCGTTGTATGGCCTAAAACAGTCTCCAAGAGCTTGGTTTGGAAGATTTTCGAAGTCCATGAGAGTTTTTGGGTACAAACAAAGCAATTCTGACCATACCTTGTTTATCAAACACAAGAATGGTAAGATTACAACTCTAATTGTGTATGTTGATGACATGATCGTTACAGGAGAAGATCCAAAAGAAATAAATGATTTGCAAAAATATCTGTCGAAGGAATTTGAAATGAAGGATCTCGGACAACTGAAGTATTTTCTGGGTATTGAAGTTGCAAGGTCGAAGGAAGGGATTTCACTTTCACAAAGAAAGTATGTTCTTGATTTGCTCGCTGAAACAGGGATGTTGGACTGCAAACCAATGGAGACACCCATTGAGATGAATCATGGACTTGCTATTCTTCCTGATCAAGTCCCTACTGATAAAGGGAGGTATCAACGTCTTGTAGGAAGGTTAATTTATCTTTCTCATACTAGACCTGATATTGTTTACGCTGTAAGTGTTGTTAGTCAGTTTATGCATTGTCCTAGTGAAGAGCATATGGATGCAGTCTTTCGTATCTTGAAATATCTGAAGATGGCGCCTTGTAAAGGATTATTGTTTGAAAAAAATGATACATTGGAAGTTGTTGGATACACAGATGCAGATTGGGCTGGTGATAAAACTGATAGACGGTCTACATCAGGGTACTTCACTTTTGTGGGTGGGAACCTTGTAACTTGGCGCAGTAAAAAACAAAAAGTTGTTGCCAGATCAAGTGCAGAAGCTGAATTTCGAGGTATGGCTCATGGAGTTTGTGAAATGTTGTGGATCCGTAATGTCCTGAAGGAATTGGGTTTCAAGCTTCAAAGGCCTATGGATTTACATTGTGATAATACAGCTGCTATTCAAATTGCACATAATCCAGTTCAGCATGATCGAACAAAGCATGTGGAGGTTGACCGTCATTTTATTAAAGAAAATCTTGACAGGAAAGTTATTCGTTTTCCATTCGTAACTTCAGAGGAGCAATTAGCTGATGTTCTTACTAAAGGGGTATCTCATAAAGTGTTTGACAACTCAGTTGACAAGTTGGGCATGATAGACATCTATGCACCAACTTGAGGGGGAGTATAGAAAGCTGTATATTCTAATTATAGAAGCTGTATGTATTTAGGATATTCTAATTTAGGTAATCTAGTATATATTGTAATATTGTTTCTTGTAAGACAAGAAACCCTCTTGTATATATACTCCTCTTATGGGATGAATCAAAATACAATTAAAAGTATTACTTTCTACAAGTGTGTAGTATATTTATAAAAACTATATTTAATAAGTGTGTATTTATAAAGTGGGGGGACAAACTGTAGTTTTTAATGTATTTACACAACATTTTTGTGCGCAGATNAAGTGTGTAGTATATTTATAAAAACTATATTTAATAAGTGTGTATTTATAAAGTGGGGGGACAAACTGTAGTTTTTAATGTATTTACACAACATTTTTGTGCGCAGATAGAAGGTCTCTCTATATGGGTAACTGTGTGCATGAGCTGTATGCAATATTATATTGATTCTATAATTGATTCTAGAATTAGTTGATCAATCTTGTATATAAATATAGAAAAAATTTGTTTCCCTAATTTTAGGATGTAATTTTATCTATATATTGCCTCTGTCTTAGAGAAGAATACATTGAAAAATATATTGTAGAAACTCTATTTTGTGACATAGTATCAGAGCAGGCTCTATTCCAAAGAAGTCTGCAATAAAAAATCATATACGTATTTTTTTTTCCTCGAAGTTCATCACCCTCGTAAAGCTGTTGTGAGTTTGATGGTTACCACTACAGGCGCATCAACCGAATTTACCCCAGCACCAACACAACAGATTATCGTACACTAACACAATTCTGCTTTTCCAACTAGAATTACCCTCGATGAGACCAATTACCTCAACTCATGGAGATGCGTATTGGCGCTCACAACAAAGCTGGATATCTCACCGGAGAAACAAAAAAACCAAAATCTAGAAATCCCAATCTTGGAACATGGATAATTGAAAATCACAGAGTGAAAAGCTGGCTCATCGACTCAGTGAGTCCGCCGCTAATGCAACGATTTCTTCGCCTCTCCACCGCTAAGGAGATATGGGAGGCCGTATAAAAAACATTCTATGATTGATCAGACGAAGCCTGTATTTTTGAGTTGAACTAGAGATCTTTTTCTACCAAGCAAAATGGTCGACCATTATCAACATACTATAATGAACTTCTTGCTATTTTCCCGGAAATTGATCATAGAACTACCCTTCAGGAAGAAACAGTCGAAGGGGTAATCCAGTTACACTCCGCGATGGCTAGGCTTCGAGTTCATATTTTTCTTAGTGGACCTGACTCTGAGTTTGATCAGGTTCGTGGAGAAATTTTGCGAAAAGACCCAAAACTTGATCATATGCATATGTCAGGAGAGAATTTCAACAGAGACGGACAATGGGGAGCTATCGTCCAATCACTGAGAACTCGGCTATGCTGGCCAACCAGTCTCGACAAGGATCATCGTTTGGATCATCAAACAATCGAAACAATCAATCATCTGAAAAGGCTAACAACCGGGTATGCACTCATTGAGAGGAAAAAGGTCACTCGCAACAGCGTTGCTACGGGATTGTTGGCTATCCGGAGTGGTGGGACTTCTCAAGAAACCTCGTAAAACGATTTCTGGGAAAATTAGTCGCTGCCTACAGCAAATGTTACCCATTCGTGTATTATTGGTAAAGCATCAGTATTCTCTACAACTTCTAAGAATAGAACTTGGATTGTTGATACAGGTGCATCCAATCACACGACGAGGGATTCTAGTCAGTTAAAATCTGTTATACCTTCTCCTCGATCTTTTATGTCCACCGCCAATGGTAGTACCTTCCCTATTACTGGGGAAGGATTTGTTATCTTGTCCAATACTCTTACATTAGATACTGTCCTTGTTCTTCCATCTATTGAATATAATCTTTTGTCTGTTGGCCATATTACTTCAACTCTTGATTGTACTGTAACTTTCTGGCCTTCATTTTGTGTTTTTCAGGACATTCTAACCTAGAAGATTCTTGGTTATGGTGTTAGACGGGGCAAACTCTACTACTTGGAGTTGACAGAGAATGGGGGATTGAAAATTAGTCAGGCAAATCAAGCTAGCAATGAATACAGGGTTCGAGCAACTATATGGTTATGGCACTGTAGATTAGGACATCTTTCCTTTGGTTATCTTAAGAAATTGCAACCACAATTTTTTTTAGGTTAAAATGATTTGGATTTTCATTGTCTTGTGAACTGGCTAAAAGCCATCATATTTCTTATTTACCCAGTTTGAATAAAAGTTCAGAACCTTTTGAGGTTATTCACTCGGATGTTTAGGGACCTACAAAGGTTCCTTCTATTTCTAGAGCTTGTTACTTTGTGACATTTATTGATGAATGCACTAGAATAACTTGGGTGTCTTTGCTTATAAAATAGAGTGATGTGTCTAGCTTTTCAGAAATTTCACTAAATGATACACACAGTATCAAAAGCAGATTCATGTTTTGCAATCTGACAATGGTATTGAGTTTGTAGATGCCTCTCTGGGTAATTTTTTGAGCAACCATGGAATTCATCATCAGACCTCATGCATCTATACTCCACAACAAAATGGATTGCTAGAGAGGAAGAATAGACAACTTTGGGAAGTAGTGTGTGCCTCCCTCTTCGACATAAACATGCCTCGTTTTTATTGGGGCAAGGCTGCGAAGTCTGCTGCTACCTTATCAATTGAACACCTTCTCGAGTAATAGACTTTCAAGCTTTTCAACAAAAACTGCAATCCTTACTTTCAGTTCCCCATATTCCGAATCTTGAACCTCGAGTTTTTGGATGTACCGTATACGTTCACATCCCAAAAATCTTGCGAAATAAACTTGATCCATGTGCAAAACGATGTGCCTTTGTGGGCTATTCTGAATTTCAAAAAGGATATAGGTGCTATGATCCACAAACCTGAAGGCTCCATGTGACTCTAAAAAGGATGGCTGCAAATACATATTCGAATACTTTAGGCAAAGCAGACCTCGCGAAGAACATTGATGGAGATCTCTTAACTATTTCTGACATTCAATCTAAACCGGAAGAGGATTGGATTCTTGATTCAACGTGTGTGTTTCATATGTGTCCTAATAAGGACTTGTTTGCTACATAGAAACTGTTTCCAAAGGTGTTGTGGTTATGGAAAATAACACACATTGTCGGGTTGTTGGAATTGGAACGGCTAGATTGAAGCTTTTGGATGGAACAATTAGAACTCTTGGCCAAGTTCTACATGCTTCGGATTTTAAGAAGAATCTCATCTCGTTGTCTATCCTTGATTCAAGAGGTGGAAGTGGAGTTTTGAAGGTTTGTAAGGGTGCTCAGGTTGTATTTGAGGGACAGAAAAGGTCTCAGTTATACATCTTGCAGGATCATGCAAAATTTAGAAAAGTCAATCAGCATATATTCACTACCGTGGTGGACATTCAGTTTGGTACAATATCTTTAAGAGCTCGTAAAGGGTTGGATTTGAAGAATACTGCTCAGTGGTGTTCGGAGATATGGATAATGTCGTTTTGCCACCATCACCTGCGGTGCCTTTATATTCAATTGCTAGGAACGAACCCAGTGAAAAAGTGTGGATGCTGAGTATGCTTTTAATGGAGTAGAAGGTGTTCAATCTAGCAAGGGGCCTTCAGTAAAAACACTTGGTATTATTTCTGCCTTGGGGTGTATTATAGCCCATTTTGGTAAATTATAAAATCATTATGATTTTTGGGAATCTGAGATAATTCTACAAGAATAAAGTTTGGATTCATGGGAAGATGTGGAGTATTGTGTTTTGTTGAAGAAATTAATATTTTGGTTATTGTTGAAGAAGTGAGTTCATTCTTTGATAGAATTCATATCAAGATGGAAATTGTTAGAATTTGGGTGTGTCACGGATTCCTTGTTTGAAGTATTGAAAAATTCTAATTGAAGTACACGTCAATGAGAATTTAAGTTTGGAATGCTATTGGAATCTTATGTCAAGTTGAAGTTCTATTTTGGAAGCCCATTGGGAATTAGAAATTGGTATTGGACTTGAAGTAGAGTTTGGGATGGAGAAAACAATTTGGGAACAATAAAAAAAATTCGGGCCGGTCCCAGCGTCGGGACGCCTGGAGGTGGGCGCCACGGTACCACCTTGCTTGTTCCGATTTTTCGCATTTTTCTCCCATTTTTCGTTTTGGACTCGATTTTTTGGCATCATACTTTATCAACAACTCTATTAAGAGGATTTGGACGTCCCTTGCACGTTCCCTTTAGATATTAGGCTCTTCTATACAATTTCATAAGTGTGAGAAAATAGATTACTAGAATTATAGGATCCATTGTATCTCTCTTTTCCATTATTCTTGAGTCAATAAAATTTTTTAATTCCTCTACTATATTTCTTGTCTTTATTATTCTTTTAATTGATCTAATACTTCATTATTTGTCATATAACTTCAACAATTCATTTCAGCGGTAGGTTTCATCAAGTGGTATTCAAATAATACATAATTATTATATTTTCAACATTGCTAACAGCGGTTCAGACATATTAATATTTCTAACAAGAGATATTTTGATTGTTTCACAACACTACTAAATATTGTTTTAAAATGAAAAAAAAAATTGAAGTTGTAAAAACAAATTAACAACTACAATTCAATAACAAGCTTAAAATATAGAATAAAAAGTAACAAAAGATCTACAAGAAAATTGGCGATGAACAATTAAAATGATTAGAGCTCAAAATCTATGAAATTAAAAGTAAAGAACTTTGACGAAAAATTGGGAAGCAATTCAAACTCTATTATATTGTTGTGAAATGAAGATGATACCGAATTAATCCAAAATGAGAGATTATAGCCACAATATGAAGTAATTGATCACAATAACAAAAAAAAAAAAAAAATTTACAGAGAATGAAGATTTCGTTATAATATGGAGAAACAATATAAAGATTTGTGTCTATGATTTGTCTAACTTGTAATGAGGTTAAACAAACTAGAAGAGCCAAGTATATATATGGAACAATCCAAGTCCTAAAAGTAGAATTGTAGTTGGAATGGGCTGTCCCTCCTCAAGTCCAACAAAAATTCCAATTCCCAATTGGTCTTTCAAATAGAACTTTAACTAGAATTTGTCAAATGGACTTCGAATATGATTCCAAATATAATTTCAAATATAATTTTTCTTAAGTAAACTTTAATTAGAATTCTCAATTATCTTCAAAACAGAATTCGGATCACACCATAATTTTAACAATATCTTATATAAGCCATAACTCGAAACCTGTTACCTAAACTGAAAACAAATCATTTTCTCTTTATAGCTGAGAACTCATATTTCAAATTAGTGGAGGTTGAAAGTAAATATTTGGATTTAGGCTTAGTTAAAAGTAAAGCTCGAAATTGAAACAAAATATAAGCCCAATTTTTTTGTAGTCAAGCTGTCGCTGCCTAGTCGTCCAGTCTAATTGCTTTGATTATATATATATTATATATATATATATATATATTTTTTTTTTCAATTTTCTTGGGCCAATTTTACACAAAATTCTTGGAATCGTCAGAATTAGACGATTCTATACATTATGTACGGTTTTGTTATGATTCCAATTCATTCAAAATACGATTTGAATCGATTTTAGTTTTAGTGTACAATTCTACTATTCGAATCGCGATTTTAACACACTACACCAAAAAACACCATTTGCAACACATAAAAGGCAACATTTGGTAGTTACATGTTGCTAAATGAATTTATCGCAATATTCTAATACTTGAATGTTGCCATTGCTTAACAAAAATTAAGTGAATGTTGCTAATATTGCCGTTTCGCAACGTTTTTTAAGTGTTGCAAAAAAATTTATTTTTCGGAGCGTTTTTTAAATGTTGTGGAAGACAAAGCTTTTTGCAACGTTTTTTAAATGTTGCGAAAGAGGCTTTTCACAATTTTTATTTTTTATGATCTTTTCGCAACGTTTTCTAAAAAACGTTGCAAAAAATCCACGCTTCCTTTGAATAAAAAAGCCCTAACTTTTCCCCTCTCGTCTCTGCTTATCCTCTCTTCTTCCCCCTGCTCTTTGTAATCAAAGCCCTCTCTTCTTCCCCCTACTCTCTCTGTAATCAAAGCCCTAACTTTTCGTGATTTTTCCCGAAGGGTGGAGGTAGCGGCGGCGGGCGACAATGCTGTGTCGAGAAGAACACGAGGGGTTGAAGAGTGGTGAGGGGTCATGGAGTATGGCTTGGGATGCGCGGCTGGCGCGCTGGCTACACCATCCTGACTCGGCTTATCTCCTCTTTGGCTACACCATCCTTTCCACCACTCTCTGCGTATTGTACAAGCGCGGTGAGCAAGATTTTGGTTGTTTTCTTTATTTTATTTTTTTAATTTGGTTTTTGATTCATATGAATTTCTCGGTCCACGGTATTGATTATTTCAGAGGAAATTGTATTTTCTAAATTTCTCCTTTGGTACAATTGTTCTCCATTTTCAGAGAAAATGTTTGATATTTTTGTTTTGTATTATTTTTTAATTTGAATGGAATGCGCTGTAAATCGTGTTGTTCTCCTAGGTTTTCTGATTTCAATTTGGTCCCTCAAAATTGGGGAGCGGATGTGCATTATTGGCTCGTCATGTTTGCCAATGTCTACCCCTTTTTGGAAAAATTGAGGCTCAAGAGGATGACTGTCAGCAATGAAAGCTTGGAGCTCCTGGCCACATCATTTCTGGGCTTCAGGGCCTTATCTTTGATGAGTTGTGATGGATTCATGACAGATGGTCTCAAAGCTATTGCCACCCATTGCAGGTATGCTTGTTGTCTTTCCTAATCTTTATAAATATAATTTATTTGTTTCTCATGATTGTTGCAATTGGTTTTTTTCTTTTTTCTTGAATTTTCAAATTGTATGGGCTGTAAATATCTCGGATTTCTGGATATGGGAATTTTTTTCATTGAATGGGTAGTTTTAGAATTGTACATTTGTGCCTGTTTTGATGCTTGTTAGTATGGTCTATCATGATCCCATTGCATCTTAGCTTTGTCAAGAGATTTTTTGTTTTCTGGATGTGCCAACTTCAGTTAACTACAT
>CAIGRT010216719.1:0-16884 GCA_903798405.1 Fraxinus platypoda
ATAAATGACTTATTTGAACAGTATGAAATGCAACATGTTTGATTAAACTTAAAAGTAATTACATTTTTTCTAATGTATTTTTTCATATATTACTATTATACTTGTGAGTTAAAACTTTATTTATTTCGACCATGAAATGAATTTTATTATCAAAATAAGTGTGTGTTTGTCTCCCATTATTGTAGAAAAAATGGAGTAATGAATAATATTTTTTGGTGAATGTGTTGTTGAAATTTAAAGTAACTTTATTGGTTTGTGTGTAAAATATTTTATTGAGTGAATGTGTGGTGAAAAATCTTACTGCAACAAACAATGTTTTGAAATAATGGGAGACAAACGGTGCCTAAGTAATATATATAACGTTATTATGAGTGTCATGAATTTAACATTTTAAACTAAATCTCGCATAGTATAGAACATTTTTTACGGTACAAGTTCATTGACAAAAAAAACAAAAATCCAATCGATTCTAACATATNAACGTTATTATGAGTGTCATGAATTTAACATTTTAAACTAAATCTCGCATAGTATAGAACATTTTTTACGGTACAAGTTCATTGACAAAAAAAACAAAAATCCAATCGATTCTAACATATTTTTCTGGCTCCACCCCTGGTCCCCGTTGATCGTAACGTTTTCCATTCCTGTGGGGAAAAGGAAATTGGCTTGCTCAAAAGCCAAAAGATGAAGAGTTAAAAAAAAAAAAAGTGGCAAGAGTCCAGCAATGGTCCTGGTTAGGAGTACCAGATACCTTCTATCGTCCTATAAAGTCGTGGGTGACATCACTTTCTTGGTAAAAGATAACGACTAAAAATTAATATTTATTTTGAATGTGATAACTTATCTAGATTGTCATTTTACGTATATAAGTACATCTACTTATCGATAGGTTATTCTGACTATGACCCTCCTTTTTAATATTAATAAACTAATAGAATGTGAAGACCGACTCGCGGCCGAAAACGTGGGATGGCATCTGAATCCCACGTACGAAATGGAGACGTGTAAACCTGGACACGTGAGGTCCAAAAGCATCTTTTTTACACGCTCTTGGAAGAGCGTGAAACATAACCATTACATTTCCTACGCTTATTTCCCTGCTTTGAAACTCACACACTCGTCCTCTTTTCTATCTCACACACTGTTCTCCGTATGACCGTATCTCGCTTCACACTCTTAACCACTTACATATAAATATATACATATATATAAAGAGAGAGGAGAGAGAGAGAGAGAGAGTAATTGTAGGGAAAAAACAAGTCCCCGAAAACTTAAAAAACTTTCCGATCTGTACTTTCTTTTCCATCACCAAATTTCTAGGTATAATAATATGTATGTATGTTTGTCTGTATTTATATAGACGACTGGTGGTTAATTGTGTTGTCTTGTTGGGTTTAGCCTTTTGGGCGTGATTTGTAATGGGTTTATGAATTTGATGTTTTTTTTCTTGGATTTTGAAGTGGGATTTTACTGGATCTGAGGAATTTGGAGAACTTTGGATGTAAAAAGATGTCTTCTTTAAGCAGAGAGCTGGCTTTCTTAATTCTTCAGTTTTTGGATGAAGAGAAATTCAAAGAAACAGTTCACAAGTAAGCCATTTTTGTTTTCCCTTATAATTTTTTATGGGCTTTGGATTTTTTTAGTAATTTTGTTGTTGATTGTTTTGGGATTTGGAAAATGAATGGAGTTTGGAAAAGGAATCGGGATTTTTCTTCAACATGAGGTACTTTGAGGATGCTGTGACCAGTGGTGAATGGGACGACGTGGAAAAGTATTTATCAGGGTTTACAAAGGTTGATGATAACCGTTACTCCATGAAAATTTTCTTTGAGATCCGGAAACAGAAGTATCTTGAAGCTCTTGACAAGTAAAGCTCTAAATTTCATTCATTTCTGTAATTTAAGAAAATAATGATGATGATAGATAGTACTCCATGGTTGTATTGTTTTGTAATTTTGGGCCTCTATTAAATTCATTTCCGTCAATTGTAGGCGCGATAATGCAAAGGCTGTGGAGATACTTACAAAGGATTTGAAAGTGTTTTCGAGTTTTAATGAAGACCTCTTTAAGGAAATAACTATGCTCCTAACCTTGCAGAATTTTAGGTAATGTGCATTGATCGAAAGTGTGATTGCAATTGTCATTGAAGTTTGTATTGTGATAGATTTAGTTCTACTTATTTTTTAATTGAGTGCATAGTGAGATAATTTCCTAAAAAAATATTAGCAACAGAGAAAAAATTGTTGTCTGGATTTATATTTAGGTCGCACAATGTTAATTTCACACTCAACATGGAGTAGAAATCGTATAGTATGGCGTTTTCGTGGGATGGAGTGGGAGATTTAGGACAACCACTTATGTCCAGAGATATTTATGGGAGGTGGATGCATTTATGGGGTATAAATTATGGAATTAATTGGAGAAACACTAGCTCGAGTAACCACATCATCTACTCATTTTGCTTGTTGACATTTACTTCACTTTTCTGTGTGTGATTTTGAAATAACTGCATTTGATTTTTTGTTCTCCTAGTTTTACACAGTAACTAAGTTTTTGGAAAACACTGGAACAAGAAAAGTGTATTAATTTTTTGTCACTAAATGAACATTAAAGTGAAGACGAGGACAGATAGAATTATGAAATACAATTTCCAAATGTTGCTATCTGCTGTTTTTTTAATCACATAAGCTCATTCAAAACTTTCAAGACCCTAGTTATTGAAGATAATTTCCACGCGTAACTTCACTTCTCCAAAATTTCACGTTTTCTACTTGTTGGTAATAGAGGATCTGGGCTTTTGTACTTTCTTTTAAAAACAAAATGAGATTACATTAAGCTCATGTTTAAGGTGATGGGAAATAATTGTGCGAAAAATTCATGACCTAGTGGCAAAGGTTTTTCTCTGTATCTGGCTCCAATTTGTGAATTTTATCTGGTTTTTGGTACTGTCTCTCTATACCTGCTAATCTCACTCACATTTTGCTGCAAAATTTCTGAAACCAGGGAGAATGATCAGCTTTCCAAGTATGGTGATACCAAGTCAGCTAGGGGTACAATGCTCATTGAGCTAAAAAAGCTGATTGAGGCAAATCCGCTCTTTCGTGATAAACTTCAGTTCCCCAACTTAAAAAACTCAAGACTGCGGACGCTAATAAACCAAAGGTAATTTGAACAGCAAAAGACAAGTAATACAGCTCTTCCGTGATTTGGTTAATATGCAAATGAAATTATTACCTGTTTGTCGAGTTGCAGTTTGAATTGGCAGCACCAGCTCTGTAAGAATCCAAAGCCTAATCCCGATATAAAAACCCTATTTGTTGACCATACTTGCGGACAACCGAATGGTGCCCGAGCACCATCCCCGGTCAATAATCCGCTGATGGCTTCCATGCCTAAAGTTGGGGGATTCCTACCTATGGGTGGTCCTGGCGTAAGTTTGTGTGAATACATTTCTCCCTTGTTTTTAGTCAGTGGATAACATCTATTGATTGTTGGAATATTTTTCTTCCTATTAACAGCCATTCCAACACGCCCCAGCCCCTATGACAGCATCACTTGGAGGTTGGATGGCCAATCCATCCTCTGTACCTCACCAATCTGTTTCTGTTGGGCCTATGAGCTTAATTCCTCCTAGTAATGCTGGTAATATGTTTAATCCTTTACATGACTATTTTATGTTCTCTACGTCGTTATTTTGATGTTCAATTATTATGTACATGTTTGGATTAAATTATAACATCCTTATAATTTGAAGTCAAAGTCAAACATTAATTTTAGCTACACATTCACAACCACCACTCACTTATTATCCACACATTTTGTCGGACCCATTACTCCTCTTTATTATAATATCATTATAATTTCTCCCAAACAAGCACTATGAGTTGCAAAAGAATTTTAGTTGGATTATTATGGAGTTATGGTGAAATTGCTTAATGTAAGACAGATTTTACTTATCTATTGTAACCAGTAAAATACATTCTCTCTTTCGTTTTAACCAATTTTTTTTTTAGATAATTCTCTTTTTTGCTTTTGTATCTTATATATGGCATATAGCATCTATGCAAAAGCGTCCTAGGACTCCTCCTACTAATAATCCAGCACTGGACTATCAAACTGCTGATTCTGAACACGCGCTGAAGAGATCTAGACCTTTTGGAGCATCAGAGGAGGTATAACATATGCATTCAAGCCTGTTCCTTTTTTGGGTCTTGCCACTTTGGACGTCTATAATAACTTGCTGTATATTGTTGTAATTGGGTTCCTCTAGAGTTAATTTATAAATTGGTTGGTGTCTTTTTTTTTTTTTTTTAAGGATTGCCCTGGATGTTCAATTTTAACTCTTAAGTACTTACCATTCCATTCAGTTTTAGATTTCTGATTCATTCTATTTTGTTAGCCCCTATATTTCAATTCCTGGTTTTATGGACAATTCATGTACAGGTTAACAATCTCGCCGTGAACATATTGCCTGTCACATATCCTGGACAAAGTCATTCCCGTTCCTCGTATTCTGCTGAGGACTTACCCAAGAATGTTTTGGCACATCTGAATCAGGGTTCTTCTGTAAAGAGCATGGATTTCCACCCAGCATATCAAACTCTGCTCCTTGGTTTGCTACTACTGTCCATAGAATTGTTTCTCTTTTAGTTCACACTCTGATCAATTGGAAGAAGGCTGAAGATTTCTTCTGTTACTTGTTGCTATGTCTATTTTATTTAATGTGTCCCAAAAAAAAAAAAAAGGGTTTTGGTGTGAGTGTGAAAAGTATATCCATCTGTGTGTGTTTGGATCTATTATTCATATTGATAGATGATATTCCATATATAGAAGCATATGCATATGCACATTGTGCATATAAAATTAGTCATGCGGCTTTGTATAATTTCAGTGGGTACCAATATTGGCGACGTTGCTATATGGGAAGTGGCTAGTAGAGAGAGGCTTGCTTTTAGAAATTTTAAGGTTTGGGATCTTGGAGGATGCACAACGGCTCTGCAGGTTTTGTTCATAGAGCCTTTTGTTGCTTTCTCTTCGTTCAGCTTTGACTGTTGATGAGATCAATTTTCTGCCTTTTACATGTAGGCTTCTTTGGCTAACGAATATACTGCATCAGTTAACCGTGTAATGTGGAGCCCTGATGGAACCCTTTTTGGTATGTACTGCTAGGTTTTTTATGCTTATTCATCTTATACCTCGCATCTCAACCCCAGCCTGCAAAGAATTGAAAACATAAAAAATTCTAAACCATACGGACTTAAAATAATCGGTCGCAGTAGCATTATGTCAAATCTGTGCATTAATTACTTTTTCATCAGTAAAGCAGACAAAGATAACCCTTCCTTGATGGAAAGACACTTGTATACTGGATAGGAATAATTTATTGAGGGATTAGTTTAGGGAACTGGATTTGAACGTTGGATTGTAATTTCAGAATCCGAAAATCTTGGATTTGAGAAAAATAGGTGATACCAGTCAAAGTTATTTTCCTTTCTCATCCTTTTTAAAGGATAAAGGCAGATTGCTATATAATTTAGATTTTTCCTTAATTGGATTTAACTTTAAGTAAATTGAAAGCTTTTGATCACAATTTGTAGTTTAGGATTTGGACAAATTGGATATTCTTTTATCATAACAAGTTACATCACCATCCAACCAGAGTTCTGAGATGCAATGATATCCTAAATCCATATTTCATTCCCAAACCCTAGGCCCTTATCGAGGAGCATAAATTATTTACCAATTTTATTGACATTAACGTCTGTGTACCAGAACTTTAATTGCAATGTTTTCATTTATGAAAGAGGATGAGTCGATTGAAAGGCTCTGATGGCATATGAGTTCTGGTTATCAGTTATAATTGCTTTTACTCTGATCCAGGTGTGGCATATTCGAAGCACATTGTTCACATATATGCTTATCATGGCAGTGACGATTTAAGGAATCACCTTGAGGTTTGTAATTGAAGTTCAGGAATCTGTTTTTGTATTATGATAATTTGTTTTGTGTTTTAAGCTATCTGTCCTTCCTGTAAATATGAATGGAGATGCCCATGTTGGTAATGGAATTTCAGGAATCTGTTTTGTATGATGGTTGAATTTGCCTGACTAATTGTTTCAGATTGATGCCCATGTTGGCAATGTCAGTGATCTTGCTTTCTCTAATCCTAACAAGCAGTTGTGCATCATAACTTGTGGAGAGGATAAGGCAATTAAGGTTTGTATTCTTTAATAAATCATAGTACGACGAGAATTTGATGCATGCTTAGCACTTTACAACGTTTATCCATACAGGTGTGGGATGCAGCTACTGGTGCTAAGCAGTACACTTTTGAGGGTCATGAAGCACCTGTTTATTCTGTATGCCCCCATCATAAGGAAAACATTCAGGTATTGTCTCCCACACGCTTTCTAAGAATTATGAATTGTTGAATTGCCAGAATTAAGAAAGACGATGGCAGAATGGATTTATGTTTTGTGGGCTTTGTCTGACCATAATTCAAGTGTCAAATTTGTCAAAACTAAGTTTTGTTTTGTATTCATTTTTTTTTTTGGGTGGGGTGGGGTTTGGGGAGTGTTGTGAATTGCTATTTTTTCTTTTTTACTCTGGTTAAAGCTAATTGTTTACATGCAATGGGTTTACTTTTGCACAACCTGGATGGTGACTTAATAAATGGCTATGATGGAGAAAGATATATTATATAGAAAACTTTCCAATTTAGATTTTTTAGGTAAAGTAATTAGGGTTTATTTAATAGATTTCTAGTATTTTATTAGTGGTTTCCTTTTTAAAGTAGATTAGCTTAAACCCTGTATAAAGGGGCTTATTCATTGTAATAGTTAGACTTAGACTTGATTATTGAATATATTCAGAATTCTCTCTCTAATTCTTCTTCTTCTTCTTCTTCTTCCCTTCTTCAAATCTCGTTCTTGTTCAATTTCATGGGACCAGAGATATCCTAATTGATGAGATTCAACCATTACAGTATTTAAACTGTAGAATGATTTCAAATGGAAACAAAAAAAGAAAAAAGAAAAAAAGAAACATAAATTGTGCTCCCTCAGATCTTGAATTTTCAAAAGGGATCGATGTCATCCCTTTATTATGCTTGCCCCATAACTTTTTCTTCCAACTGATTATTATTTTGTTGCAGTTCATCTTTTCAACTGCTATTGATGGGAAGATTAAGGCATGGTTATATGATAATATGGGGTCAAGGGTTGATTATGATGCTCCAGGTCACTCTTGTACTACCATGGCCTACAGTGCTGATGGGACAAGGTAAAAACATAGTCTTTGCCATTTCTCCTTGTGGCGTAGGTTTACTCAATTGTGCAATTGGCTTTATGTATATTTTTGATTTCTCAATTTCTTGGATAAATGGCAGGCTATTTTCTTGTGGTACTAGTAAAGATGGCGAATCACACATTGTGGAGTGGAATGAGAGTGAAGGGGCAGTCAAGCGAACATACCTTGGTCTTGGGAAACGTTCTGTAGGAGTGGTTCAATTCGATACAACAAAGAATCGGTTCTTGGTCGCTGGTGATGATTTTGTAATAAAATATTGGGATATGGATAATGTAAACCTCTTGACTGTTACTGAAGCTGAGGGTGGTTTACCGGTAACTGCAAAGTTGGATCTCTTTTAGATTAACTGGCTATTTTTGGGAGAGAGGATTTGATTAAATTCTCATTTTATTAATAAATTTTCAGGCTTCGCCTTGCATTAGGTTTAATAAGGAAGGGTTGCTATTGGCTGTATCAACTAGCGACAATGGTGTTAAAATACTTGCAAATGCCGAAGGTGTTCGGCTTATGCGCTCAATTGAAAATCGTGCATCTGGATGTGCTGTGAAGGTATAGTAATCTAGGTATGCTTATGCAGAGTTTGAGATTAGAATGTTCATTATGCTCATTATTGTTAAGCAGAGGCCTATGATCAATGCATTTGGTGCTTCTAGTTCAGCTGCTGTGACAAACAGAGATATGATTGCTCTGGTGAGCACTGATAGCTAATTCAGTTTTATGAGAAAAGCTGAGTTATTGTAGATAATTGTTTCACGCTGTTATGCATAATGAATTTTTTACTGCTCATATTCCCAACAATTGTTTTGTTTGACCACTAACTTAATGATTTTTTGCAGAATGGTGATAGAAGTTTGCCAGATGTAAAACCTAGAATTTCTGATGAACTGGAAAAATCTAGAATTTGGAAGCTGACTGAAATTGACGAACCATCTCAGCTTCGTTCCCTGAGGCTTCCTGATAGTTTACTGTCAGTGAGGGTATGAATTTTCCGAACAACCAGCCTGGCCCAATCTCACCATGTTACCATTTTTCTTATATTTGTGCTTATCCACATTGGCAAGTCTCTGTTCATTTACAGTCCGTCCTTCCATCATTGCCTTGTTTATTTAGATAATTTAGGGATGTATCGTGTTCTCATGTCATTTTGGGAGAGGTCAATTTCTGTAAGTTGAGATTCTTGGAAATGATTTTCTGATTTAGTAGTATAAATCTGGACGTATTAGAATATATAGAAAAAAAGTGATCATGTTCGGATAACCTTGGGAGGCTGAGATGAGCCTTTTCCAGTAGTTCATATAGGCACCTGGTATTTTGGGATATGATCTGGAGAAATTTTTGTGTTGATGAATCTTTAGTCATTCCATAAATTTTAAGGCCACCCTCATAATTTGTACACAATATATTATACCATTTGTAATTCCATCTACATATATTTCTTCAGAGAAATTGAAACTACCTTTGACACCTCACATGGTGGACGGTTATCTGATTGGCCAGGAGATTCTTCACGTCTTTTTTAATCTACCGCTAGAGCTAGGATTGTATTTCAATGGGGGGGTGTTCTTTTTGGATACGTTACTGTTGTTTCCTATTATTTTTTGGTACTCCAAATAGATGATGTTAGATAATATAAATTGAATGTAGTTGAGGCATGAAATAGAACTTGAAACTGTTATGTCTAATAATTACAAAGGAAATGCCCCATTTATATGGTTACAATTAACTAAAAAGTAAAAGATTCTAATCAAACAACCAAGGAAATATTCTAAGAGAATCCGGAAAATCTCACAGAGAATACCTTGATGACCTTCAGATATATCTTTAACAGGTGCATGCATTCAGGAATTAACTATTCAAATGGACAGCTCATGAAGTAATACATTAATGGCATGTTTGAAATATGTAATTGAATAGGAATAATGAAAAAAAATAAAGTTAAAAATCTTATTTGTACTGTCCAGTACAGTTAAAACCTATCCATGCTGTTCAATTTGTCTACCATGCCCTAGATATTTTTTTACTACAATTCTAAACAATTTGGATGATTAATCCTTTAGATGCCAATAGTATCAGTATTGAAAGTGTCAAAATATCTCGTTAGCAAAGTCTAAAGCATTAATCTACCGAAAATTTATTTTCAGAGCACAATTTAAGATATAACATGAAGTTAACTAGATTTCATCATTAATTTGTTCCAATGCAGGTACATAGAGATACATGTCATCTGTCAAATATATGTGCTTCTTTGTCAAACGATAACACATTAATTCTGTTAATAGAAATACAAATTTCTATGTATGATACTCAATAATTTTTCAAATAACCTGATGAGGGAAGTTGACCCCATTGCCCTCATGCTGGCTCCGCCAGCGAGTGGAGGCCTATTGTTTATAGCCAAGAGCCCTTCACAAGGCCTGATCATCTAGTTATGATATCCAAAGTTGTATTAGTCTTCAATTTTCTAAAATTCTATAAAATATTTATTATTTACATGATATTGAAAATTTGTTGTATGAAGTTATAAAAGCTTGTGTAACTATACGTTTCACGATCATGGCCCACCTGATTAAGCCCCAGGCCCCTTCATGGTCCATACCGGCTTCGGCTTGCATCTACCCTTTACGTACTGTCCACTAGGAATTGGACCCAAACGTTGTATTCTTTCGTGTCCCCAGCGATTTGAACTTAAGAAATTCCTTAAGAGGTACTTGAATGTTGGTACCAACTGGGGCTGAATCCAGTGGGCCATGGTCGGGGGACTCATTGTTACGGCTTGTTTCTTATTCTTCAAAAAAGAGAAGTTATATGTGGTTATCCAATAGCTGACACTAACTACTTCCTACTGTATTTGATTTTATAAATTGATCAGAAATTTTAAGGAAATGGCTATATTTTCTTCCCCTGTTTTTTACTTTATGAATTAAACTTCGTTTTTTTTTTTAAATTACCTCATATAAAATCATGTTGATTGTATGCTGTAATTAAGATGTAAGGTTGGTACTTCTGAATACTAGTTTGTCTGTAGATGCTCGTCTGTATATAGACTAGTGTTACCTGTATATGTTTGCAGTTGTGTCTGGAAATTTTTGAGGTTTAGTCTATATTAATGTGCACTTACTCACCTTCATTGTTTCTGTTTTCATTTTAGATTATGAGGTTGATTTATACAAATTCTGGAGGTGCCATATTAGCTTTAGCATATAATGCTGTCCACAAACTCTGGAAATGGCAAAAGAATGAGAGAAATGTTACTGGAAAGGTTTGAAACTTATCTGTGACGTCTTCATTTCAAAGGATTTCTCCTTGACCTTCCTTTTCCGTATTTAGAGCATGATCGCTAATCTTAGGGAAAGGAAAAAAGTTAATTTTGTTTCAAAAAGTGTTTGGATACTCAACTTTTTTATTACTTTTAAGTTAAAAAAGTTAAATTGTTTTTAAAGCAACTCTTATCCACTGTCAAAATAAGTAACTCATTGACATCTACGACCCATAAATATTATCTATACTAAAACTAGCTTATTTACTTCTAAGTGAACTTTATTCTTTGCCATACAAGTCTAATTAATTCTTTGCTTATGTAGGCAACCACTGCTGTGTCCCCTCAACTATGGCAACCTTCTAGTGGAATATTAATGACCAATGACATATCTGAGACGAACCTTGAGGAAGCTGTTCCATGCTTTGCACTCTCAAAGAATGACTCTTACGTTATGTCAGCATCAGGAGGAAAAATTTCCCTATTTAATATGATGACATTCAAGGTAATTAAACTATTTTGATTGTAATATATATTTTTCTTCATTGGTTTTCTGGTTTATGTTTGCCCTTCTGTATATATCTGACATGTTGCATAAAGTGGATTAGATAACATCGGACAATATTAAAAAAGAAAAAGAAACTAAAATTTTGTTCATTATATTGTCTATTACAGTCTATTACAACATACTAAACGGGCATATAGATTCTTATATCGTTTTCCCTTCACAGACAATGACAACGTTTATGCCCCCTCCACCGGCGGCAACATTTCTTGCCTTCCATCCTCAGGACAATAACGTCATTGCCATTGGCATGGAAGATTCATCCATACAAATTTACAATGTCCGCGTTGATGAGGTTCTTACCAGAACAAAAGCTGGCACATTATTCTTGTGATGATTTAATGCTCATTTTTATTATTATTTATTTTTGTGTTCTAAAGGTAAAAATCAAGCTCAAAGGTCACCAGAAAAGAGTAACTGGCCTTGCATTTTCCAATGTTTTAAATGTTCTCGTGTCATCTGGAGCTGATGCTCAGGTAAGTTCAACTACATAAATAAAGAGGAAAATATGGTGCTTTAAATTTTCTCTACATGTGTCTTGAAAGGGAAAGGAGGGGGTGGGGACAACGTCGATATTTTTTACTACTGTAACGGATGAGTGAAATATGCTTCCATCTTTCTCTATCAAGTAAAGGAATTTAGGGTACATGGTAACCTTTTAAAAAATTTATTTAGCATTTATAACTTGAGAGAATAAGCATAAAACTTGTGTAATCTAACTTTGCTTTCAAAATGAATAAATGTGTGTCACTGTAGTCTGTACTTGTACAAGTGATATTATCTGTTTACGAAAGTGAAGACATGGGAATTCAATTTTCCTTTCTGCACCATGATATTTACGGAATTAAATATAATTCACAATAACGTTTAGTTACTTTCTGACTTTTGCATTCTAGCTATGTCTTTGGAGCGTAGATGGCTGGGAAATGAAGGCGAGTAAGTTCTTGCAGATTCCTTCCGGTTGTGCACCAAAGCCTCTCTCACATACACGGGTTCAGTTTCATCAGGACCAGGTTCATGTGTTGGTTGTTCATGAAACGCAATTAGCTATCTACGAGGCTTCAAAACTCGACAGTGTCAAACAGGTGCTAAGCTTCTACTTTCTAGACACTTTTATTGGCACTAGAATTTATTATTTTTCATCGATACATTTGATGATTGTCAAGATCCTTTATTATGTGGTTTGCTTATTGCATGCTTGAAACAGTATAGAAGCGTGAAAATGAACAGGTTATTTTTGTTGATATAATTGAATTTGTCATGAACCGTATAAAGTTTTCTCTGTTACTATAATCAATTAACTATTGTCTTGTATAATTTTGTGTCTTTTTTTTTTTTTTTTACTTCGGGATATTGCTAACTTACATTTCGAGAACCAAGAAAACGTGATTGAGAGAATAGGGCGAAGATAAAGAAATTTCATAACTCACAAAAAGCTTCTTGTTGCAGTGGGTTCCTCGAGAATCAAGCTCTGCAATTACGGATGCTACATTTTCATGCGACAGCCAATCAGTTTATGCAAGCTTCGAAAATGGGAGCATTTGCGTCCTCACTGCTACAGGACTGAAACTAAGGTGTCGCATCAATCCTGCAGCCTATTTGTCTTCTAATCCGAGGTACATATGTTATTACCCTTGAGAAAAGAACTAATTTATATCTCCATTTCTTCTTCAAAATGGTGCCTAATTATCTAAAATACAGCTCAAGGGCATATCCACTTGTCATCGCCACTCATCCCTCCGAACCTAATCAAATTGCATTAGGACTCAATGATGGTGGAGTGCACGTGTTGGAGCCCCTGGAAATGGAAGGAAAATGGGGTACTGTCCCTCCGCAAGAAAATGGTGCGGGTCTTAGCATCAGCCCTGTTGCAGCTTCTGCGGATCAATCTTCGAGATAGTAGTCCATTCTAGCTCCTTTAGTTTTTCTGAGCCGTAATCTTTAGGTGGCTTAGCATATAAGATACGCATCTTTGATTGGGGCTAGTCGAGGTGATAGGTCAATTTCCAGTTGGGAAACAAGACTGAGGAAACTCCATTTTTGCTATGCGAGATAAAAGGTTAATATGTCATAGACATAGGAGAAAGGAGAATAGGTTTAGTCCATTAGAAGGGTTTCTTTTATGGCATAAAATAACGGATCTCTTGAAGATTGCTCGCATTTTTCAAAACATTTTAAAGATGCTTCACAAATCGTGTTAATCAGTTGCCTCGACTTTGAGATGAAATGCTATCAGGGAAGGATCGCGAGCAAATTCCATGTAGTTGGAACACTTGTACTCGTTTTGCTTGTATATGTTAGATGATTACATTTTCCTTGAAACTTCGCCATTGCTCGATTCACCTCAAAATCACCGAACTTGTTCTAAAATTTTATGATTGAAATATAAAATATAGAAGCGATTACTAGGCTCGTCGTGCCTGTGGACAATCACGGGCTGGTCCACCTTGGGAAGGTTATTCGTGTTCAATCAAACTTATTATAAATATCATAATAGGTTGAGACAATATAAATGCATATATAATGAAGACAGAAGAAATCAAATCCGAAGAGCTGATAACAAGGTTATTATGCAACATTTTCGACGCCGTATTTCAATTTTTTATTTTTAATGTCATGTCTTCAGTGGTCCTTCATTCACTCGAAAAATGACCATCCTAGGATGCCATGGTAACATGGTTGGAAAGTCTAATAACCCAAATTTTTGACAAGTGCAATAGGTACAATTTTCTTTCCAATTCTAACGCCCCTGTTCCGTTTTTCTGAAACGCAATCTGCGTGGACGTGCGTCCATTTACGAGATCTGAAGATTTTTCGAGTTCACGCAATCCCATTCCCACGCCTATATAGTATCAATCCCAAACCATATTAGTGCAGTTTTGCAGCTACTGTAAACCCGCTGCCGATGAACGGAGCCGCCACTACCCACCTCCGTTCCCATCATAAATCGGCATCCATTACAAACGGAGATAGTAAACTTAAGAAATACTCGGATTTTGAAGATATGAAGAAGAAATCATCAGATTCTGTTAATGGGTTGTTTGGGAATGCGTATTTTATGAAGTGGACAGCGGAGGATTTGTTGGGTGTAGTGAGGCACCATCCTATACCGTGTGTCTTCGCCGCAGCATTGCTTTTCTTCATGGGAGTAGAATACACTCTATACATGGTGCCTTCGACGGCGCCGCCGTTTGATCTGGGGTTCGTCGCCACCATATCCCTCCACCGGCTGCTTGAATCTAGGCCAGCTCTCAATACTATTCTTGCTGGCCTCAATACGGTATGAACGAGTATATGTGCAAACGATTCAAATCACGTCCAATACTATATACCAAACTCGTTGTAAATTAATTTTTTTTGTTTCTTTGACAAGGTTTTTGTGGGAATGCAAACTGCGTATATACTGTGGACGTGGCTAATCGAGGGCCGGCCGAGAGCCACAATATCGGCCCTGTTCATGTTCACATGTAGAGGAATTCTTGGATATGCCACACAGCTGCCACTACCAGAGGTTTTTATTTCATTCTATCTTTCCTTTATTCAAACGCAATTTGACAATTTTAAAGTAGTTTATCCACACCATGTGTCATCATTCTTATCTCAATAAAATTATGTGATTACTTATTAAAAAAAAAATCATTCTTATCTCAATAATAATAATAATAATAATAATAATAAAAGCTTAAAATTTGGATAAAAATTAGATTTTTAGTAGATTTTGATAAAAAATTGTGAAACGCGTGGTTAAAAAATTGATAAAAATTGTAGTTGTGATTAAAAATGAGTTTGGCAAAAAATGAGTTTAAGAAATGAAAATCGTACCATGACTAAATCTTCTTATAATCTTGTGCATTATTATGTGCCATATTTCTTCTTGTGCAATTTGTCAATGTCCCGACTATTCGAAGTACTAACATAACTAAACATACAATTTATGGATATATGGTTCCTTTGATCTGGTGTATGCTATTTATCATCATGATGATAAAATATCCGTGATGTGACAATCCATTATTACTCACATTTCTCTCTCCTCCCCTTTCTCTCGTAAAAATTGAACTGTCCAATCTCATTATTCCACATAAATTGCCCCATCATCGATGTTTCATCATCGTAATGATAAATAACTTTATTCTAGTATTTAATCATAAATTATCATTATATATGTATATTTTGAAATCAAGTGCAACTCCATGTGACATCATAGTCCTACTATCATTTTGTCTCTCTTTTTGGTAATGGTATGAACTGTACGAAAAAGAACTCTTGAAATTGCCCAATGTTACAAAATAGCCCTATATGTAGTAATGATAATTAAGTAAAGCACACCCTCGAGTTTATATTGATTCGCTCTCTGTGCATATTGGACAGTCTAATCCAACTTACTATATATATGCTATCAACTTGGAGTTACATCCACTTATTATGCAGAGTCCAACATTTAGTTCACAGTTAATACCAATAGAATACTTCTAAAAACAGAGATGCATATATTCCCGTGATTTGACTTACCTTGCCAGTTGCACAATCTATACTCTTTGGTGGGAGTGCCAGCCAACCAGCCTGTAGTAGGTGCAAATTGCAAAATATAGCTGGTGCATATGCAGCATCACAAAAGTGGATTTCAAGATACAATGAAAACAAGAAAGAAATTTCATGAAAATGTTGATAAAATATAAGTGATCAAAATTTTGAATTCATTATTTTGCTTGCTTCTTGACAGGGATTCTTAGGTTCCGGAGTGGATTTCCCAGTTGGAAATGTTTCATTTTTCCTGTTTTATTCCGGGCATGTTGCTGCATCAATTATTGCATCTCTAGATATGAAACGAATGCAAAGATGGGAGTTGGCTTACACATTTGACGCCCTAAATGTTTTACAAGTCTTAAGGTTGTTGAGTACTAGAGGTCACTACACGATTGACTTGGCTGTCGGCATTGGCGCGGGAATACTATTTGATTCTCTTGCAGGGAAGTATGAAGATAGAAAGAAAAGAGAAGTTTGTAACCACTAATGACACCACATGTAGCCTTTACGCGAAAAATAGTCTTCTCTGGAAGGCTGAAATGTATCGTTGAATTGTTATTGAACTTTTTAGCAACATTTCATGATGGTCGCTAAATTTTATTTTGTTTCAAATTAGTCATCTAACTCAAATTCTATTACAATTAGTTCTCTGTCCATATCTGTTAGTTTCACATACAAAAAAAGAGTGACATAGTAGTTTAGTTATTTGCCATCGTGCATCTATTTTTAACATTGTAGTGCTTCCTCTAACGTTATGGTCCAGATAGATTGTATATAGACATGCAGTCTTAAAATTGTTGAAACGTCTCGTTTAAAAGGTTATTTCATTAAAAAGACAGAAAGATTTATCTATATCACCTAACTTCCATTACATTCTTCGCTTGCTTCGTAAATTCAAGACTTCCAGACTCTTACATCACGCCAAACTATGTCTCATTTAAAAATAAATTTAGACCAAAACCAACATGAAATGTGGTAGATTCGTCGAGTCGAACATAGTGGTAGAAAGAGTCATGGCCCTCATATCAACGAGGCTTTCTGGACTCCAGATATAATTGAAAACAAGAAGAGGATTAAGTGCATTAACTAGTGTCCTCCTTTAATTAGTAACACATCAGTATCTCTATAAATTCCTTTGCCTGATCATAAAACTAAGTCAGATGGTTAATCTTGCCAGTAACGGCAAAGTTCGGAAGTGACAGATGGGCGAGAGTGCTACTGTTAC
>CAIGRT010216738.1:2424-15594 GCA_903798405.1 Fraxinus platypoda
AAAAAAAAAAAAAAAAAGGAGAGAGAGAGAGAGAGTGTGTGTGTGTGAGTGATTTGAACGTTATGTTTAAGAAAAGAAAAACAAGAAACTAGTCTGTATTGATGTATTCCATAATTACACGAAAATGATAAAATAAAATAAAAAAATTACTTATTTTCCCTTACACTTAAATTACGTAACAGATCCTATTTTTAATTCTTGGTTTCTTAAAAAAATGCTGTAGCTATCGTTTGGTGACCTCATCATTAATTAGATGGCAAAAAATTAAAACAAAAATTTTTTTGTACCTTCGAAATGGCGAACGGAGCGTCTGACTTTCTTGGCGCAGCCTTCACAATGCAAGTCCAGCTTCAACACGACGGGGATCGGACTGTCTTCTTTCTTTCCGCCGCCGTCCGCAGCCGCCGCCTTCTTCTCGCCTTCATTCTTATTCTCTTTCTCAACCTTTGTCTCATTATTCTGAAACAAAACATACATAGAAATGTAAACAATTGAGTGAAAAATCAATCATTTTTGGCATGGAATTGAGATTAAGGAAAATCAGGAAAATAGCTACCTCGCCCATTTGATTTAATCTTGAGATTTAGGACTTTTTTTTAATAGTATGATTGTTTAGGTGAATAGAAATGGAATAGTTTGAAGATAGAAAATAGAGGCAACGGCATGAATGAATTTATAGAGAATCAAAATAGAAAAGTATTGCGTTTTCTTGAAGTCATATTGGCCCACTAAATAAAATCAAACAATTAAATAATTCAGTGGCGGGCCATTATGTATGTAATGGATGTCAATCATGCCATGTATGGTATGGGGGATGGGAATGAGAACGGGATGCCGTCACATTGCAGGTTTTTTCCGTTTCTAAAAAGAGCGTCTATAGGTGAAGTTTGACTCTACGGTCCAGTCACGTTTTATGTTTTCTTATCGGTAGACCCGTCAAAACTCATAAAAAATTGAAGTTTTACTTTATCGACTAATCACGTTTTACTGTTTTTAGAACACTAGAGGTTTGTTCTCTTTACAATTTTCAAACCGTTTTCTGTTTTCGATTTTCCAAAACAGTGAAAATACGTTCTTTTTCCTATTTTGGAAAACGCAATTTTGAAAACAAGTTAAAAATTTACAAAGAAAACACAAAATGACAAATTTGTCGTTTTGTGTGTTTTCAGTTATAATCAAGCCAAAATTTTCAAAATGCGTTTTGGGTGTTTTCAAAACAATTTTTCAAAATGCCACAAAAAACACATTTTCAACAATCTTAAAATGAACACTCAAAACAAAAAATTTAAAATTAATTCAAAACTCAAAACACAAAACTGAAACACGAAGAGAACAATCTCTAATTTTTGTACAGTTGAAATTAGTAAATATTGACTAATTTGTCACTTACGACGGTCCAAAAAATTTAGGTGTCCAAATTACAAATTACAAATTACAAACTCCAAAATTTACTATGTGCCAAATTAATTATATAATCTAATCTAATGATAAACAACTGAAGGATAATCCCGTAATGATTAGAATAAATTGACGTGTTTCATCATCGGATACCGTGGTCTTTGTCCATGCTCTTTTAATTAAGGTTACTAATAAGGCATGTATTACCCTGTCTGTTCATGAGTACAATTAATTTAAAGAGATTTATTTTTAGCATTGTCCTTGTTAAAAAATAATTTATTGGACCGTCACAAGTATACTACTCGAGGTTTGTTATGTGTACAACCTTTGACATATATGTTGACAGACGAAAAAAAATAAAATTTGACAGAAATTATTTTCTATTTTTATTTTGTTCATCCTATCTGTAAAACTGACTGTATATATAGCACATCTCATACGACTCGCTATCTTGTCGACTCCTAACTCTGCCTCTAATCGTAAGTGAAACTTTACAAATATATATATTTTATACTCCCTCACTTTTTAAGTTGTCGCAGTATTTGTAACGACTTTTCGAAAGAAAACTCAAACGAATAGTACTTGGAATGAATTTAGGGAAAGTCTTGATGATAAAAGGCTACTATATATGTCACCTTACACCATTTTTATCACATTATTTGGCTCCTATCTTTAAAAAAAATTCTCTTCATTATAAGTCATCATCAATTTGATACATTTTATTCTGATAGTTTGGTAGTTGTTTGTCTTCTATGATTAATTTTTCTATTTTTATGAAAACTCCATTTTTCTAATTATTGTCTCTACTAATAATTTTCGAAGCAAATAAAAAAACTTTTCTTATGATTCATTTGATAGGACTTTTGAAAAGTAAAAATTTATTTTTGAAAGTATAAAATTGTTTTTAAACATGTTTGAATAATATATTAAAAGTTCTTTTTAGAAGTGTTAATGTAACTCTCTCATAAAATACTTTTATAAAAAATAAAAGTAAAAGCAAAAGTTCTATTTCTTAGGGTGCATTTCATTGCGAGTATGGAATTTGCATAAAAAAAAAAAAAAATTAAGAGAGAGAGAGAGAGAGAGAGGAAGTGAATTCCCTGAAAAATAAAATCCTATTCCTCCGAAAAAAATATTTTCCTTGATTTTTAGAAAAATATAGTCACGTGATCAAAAATAGGAAAATATTTTCCATGAAAAAAATGTCAATCAAACAGCACAAAAGTAAAAATTTGGATGAAAAAAAACATATTTTCCATAAAAAAATATTGGTAATCAAATGCATCCTCATAATATTTGTGTAGTATTTAATTTTTTTTTTCTTTAGTAGAAGGAGGGCGGTACCTCCGAGAGTTTATTGATATGCCCTCGCTTGTGGCGGAGGAATACCGTGGTTACCTTGTGTAGTATTTAGTTGATACATGATAAATAATAAAGGAAAATAGAAAAGTAGCTGTGGGCGAAACTTTAATTACTAATTAATCCTTGATCTTTCCAGAAGAGCGTGGCCATGGGGTTAGGTACATTCAAAGTAGCAACGCACTAATTTGCACGGGGGTGGCCCATCGTCCAATTAAGGTCCATTAAGCTCAGAGAAAAAAATTAGGACTAAACTAATTTTTTTTAATTTTTTAAGTCGACCTAATATTAAAAAATAAAAATAAATTTTTCAAATAAATTTTTTTTACATATAATATTTTTTATACATAAATTATTTTAAGGAAAAATTGCAACTACGATACCAAACATTTCATTTAGTGACATACTTGATTCAAACTTTTCATTTGTACCACCTAAATATTAAACCTTTCAAAAATTCTCACCAGGAGTCCAAATAGATGGAAACCGTTAATTTGATTGTTAGTTGACTCCAAAAACTTATTTAGACCAAATCAACAAAGGGCAAAATCATAACTTCATAATTTTAACATAAAATAATACAAAAATTCAGTAAAAAAGAAAAGAAAAAAAAGGATAACACTATTGACCTTCACAAATCTCATCCACCCCACCCTATCCTATCCTACCACCCTACCCTACCCTACCCTACCCCTGAAAATACAATGGTACCACCGTCGTAACCAATGCTAGCACAACACAACCATCAGCCCAACCCCTACAATCGCCAGTAATTATGCTAATCACAAGAATGCCATCGAAATGATTTCAACACGACCATTACCAATTTATTTTCTATATACAAAAAATAACAAACACGTCAAACCTTTTCTAATCTGGTTCTTTTGAGATTTAGAGCATCAAATCTAATTACACCATATGCGTACAATAACTAGTAAAAAGCTCAAAATATCGATTCAATTTTTAATAAATCAGATTAGACCGACCAATTCATTTAAGACTGGACACAAATTTGCCCAACCCTACGTGAATATTTCATAGCATTCAAAGTCAATATTCAAATGTTCAAAGGTTTGAAGATGAAATCTTCATGAATTGAAGCTCACAAAGTACGGACGAGGAAAGAAAATTAGCCAGTATCTAGCTTTTCTTTCACAATGCAAGAAGTAGTGGACTCGATTGATAGAAGTTTGAATATTCGACATTCAATATTTTTACTTTTACTTCAAAAAATCGAGGGTTTTAGCATGGTGAACTTGATTGTAGAAGTTACAATATTCGACTTCTAATTTTTTTATTTTCTGCATCCAAAAAATCGTTTGTTATCTAGATTCTGTCACATCATAACTAACTCGATGAATGAAATCAAATTTAGAATGATAATAAAGTACAATATTGTAAAGAAGGCTAATTATTTTTCCACTATAAAGTTGGTGGTGAAATAGTTTCAAAAATAGTGGCCTACCTTACTTGAAACGTGGAAGTATTCAATGCATGAACTTTTGGTCTTTAATTACTTTTGTACTTACAATTTGAAAACTTTTAATTTGAAATCTTGCAGGCGAATTTGAAATTGGCTTCTGAAAAATAAATGCGCAATCACAATCACGTTAGTGTGTTTGGTAGGGATTTTTGGGGGAAGAATTGATTTTTGAATAGTGATATGATGGGAAATGTGTGGTTGAAAAAGAAGAAAAAAGTATTGATGTGATGGAAAATATTATTTTATTGNAATGTGTGGTTGAAGAAGAAGAAAAAAGTATTGATGTGATGGAAAATATTATTTTATTGAAGAATGTGTGGTTGAAAATGAGAATTGATTTACTGTAGAAAATGAGAATTTTTACCAAACAGGCTCTTAATTTCAATACTTATATGGGACGTACTTTACTGAAAATTCTTGGAGGCTGCGGCCAGCAATTCATACCCTGAGTTATGAATAACTTGGGATATGAGGGAATGGGGGAGTTCTCCAACGAGGTAGTAACCATATAGGTAAATATGTACATAACGGTGTATACAAGGGTTTATACACCCCCCATATGAATGGGGCTCGCGTACAATAAATCATAATTTATTGTACGAATAGAACACCAAGACCATTGTTGTAAAACTATTTGTCTACCAAAGAGAGCATCGTCGACGAGCATTGGGATCACTCCATCCGTGCAAGTATTTCTTCATGTTTATAAAATAGTGGTGTCATCCATACACATAGAAGATGTTACTAATAAAAGAGAGTAAACTAAGTTACATTTTATATGAATTGTTGAACTATTTGATGTAAAAACTTACTCTGTTATATGAGATCAAATGCACATATTTAGCCTCTGTTTGAGCCCCGTTTTATTGAAAAAATAGATTTCGTAATAGCGATTTTTTTTTTTAGAATGTGTGGTTAAAAGATAAGTTTGGAGAAAAATGTATTTTGAAATATCTTCAATAGTGACGATGCTTTTATCTATAACTAATAACACATTAAGCTTGAACTATAGGTGATATTGATGTCAAGAATATAACAGGCATGATTCATGATGTCTGATTGTTCGTATTTATTTGTATCTATTTTATTATTTTATCAAGAATATATATAATATATGTTTAGGTAGAATAATTCAAGATAAAAAAATTATTTTAAAATTAAATAACAATATATTGAAATTATTACAAATTAAAATACGTTAGTTTAGTTGCATTTCACCTCTAACACTTCACCTAATGTGACAAAGATCCATTTCAGTATGTTTGGCATGTTCCACGGAAAACT
Source organism: Fraxinus platypoda (assembly GCA_903798405.1). Lineage (NCBI taxonomy): Eukaryota > Viridiplantae > Streptophyta > Magnoliopsida > Lamiales > Oleaceae > Fraxinus > Fraxinus platypoda. The sequence continues at coordinate 7,949 of CAIGRT010216738.1, forward strand.
GAGACAATAATCTTCGAGCACATAGTCAATGTTTTCAGTCGAGGAAAAAATATTTAAGGTACATTTCTGGGCCATATAGTTATCCCCGATAAGCATGTTTTCATTCAGTAAAGACGAGATGATTTAAAGTCACGATCATTGTAAAATAAACAAATTACTTTGAGTATAGATAATTTGGTATGCGATGCATAAATGCATGTTACAGTTGAGACCATACAGTCCAATCCATAGGGAGCATCTATAGTAAAATAATACGTCCCTGTTTGGTATCGATAGAAATCTTGATTTTAATCTAAGTCAAAGTTAACGATTAATTTTAATTACATATTTCATGGATTCTGTAACTTTTCAACCACAAATTTCATCAACATTTATCAAAATTTACTAAAAATCTGATTTTAATTATCACCAAACTGGGGCTACATGCGTGCGTGTAAAGTTGGGATCCTCCCACTGACTACATTAACTTGATTTTAAAAACTCTTAACAAGTCAATACCGTGTTTGTTTGGTCATTAATTTCAAGGATTAGAGCACCCATAGGAGGTTAATTAGTGAAATTGGTTTGAGCGTGTAACATTTGTCTAGATCCCCCCAAAGATTAGCTTTTTTACTTGTCTTTCTACATGATGTACCTAGCCTTCCTATATGGAGATTGTTTGAGATACAATACATGGCAAAATAATTTTTAGAAGTTGAATCGACAAAGATTACATTAGGCCAGTTATGAGACAACCTGCTCCCGCTTTGGATTTTCATTTAAATAATTTCATCTTTGTACATTAAGCCAATTAACATGCAGTTTTAATTATTTGGACATCTCTAACCAATAACATTCAACTTAAATTGAATATAAATAGCTAGTACCTAATCTACCATGAATGCATGACATACATAGTTATTTAAAAGATGTTATTTTCTAATTCTTGTTATAAACTAGGGAGAAAACTAGAAAAGTCAATAGACTTTTGTATTTTATTGAGAACTGATACTCATATTTATAGGGAAGGATTATGGACAATGATAATAATTTTTAGGGCTGTAGGGATACAATTCTTATTCACTAATAACTTACAATTTACAACACTTCCTCTTAAATAACGCATTACAAAATATCTGCCCTGTCAAAACCCTTGTCAACAATATTTAGTGGGACAAACCTTGATCGAAAGAAAAAGAGTACAACTGCTCCCGTGATTTTAGTTCGTGTATCAATTCATCATTGTCTTATGTGTCAATGTCTTCAAATAACATCGTCTTCATGTGAGATATTTATCAACTTTGATGACTTTGGTAACATGATGATCTGAAAAATAGCTTTTGTAGATCTTTTCAGGAGTCTCATATATAAGAGTATTATTTTGAGGACAAATGTCTTGTATGTTATAAACATTTATTACACAAAATATGCTCCGTTAAAACCTTATTTGGAAAAATATAGTGGGAAAATTTTTAATGAAGGAATAAGAGTACATTATTCTTTTCAGTACGCTATAAAAGCTGTCTCGCTAAAAACATTGCCAGAAAAATTCAATGGAATAAAACAATGGTCAAGAAAAAAAGAATACAACGCGTATTCACTCCATCTCATGATAATATCGCTTGAATTATGCTTCAAGCATATTAAATTATTCAAGAATAATATTAAATTTATATAAGATAAGTTGATTTATAATCACATTTATTAAATGCATATCAAATTTCATGTATTGTCATGCTAATAAGGTATAGACTTGTGATTAATTCCACCACATGGTAACTTATCTATTTATAAAAGTATTTGCGAATTCATTATGTAAATAATCGTACATTTCATATTACAACTTTACTTTTTCCAATTTCATTTTGCATAAAGTATACACGTTTTCGGTGTTAAGACTGTAGAGCCAGAAATTTCAGGGCTGTCTAGTAAATTCAATTTTACTAGAATCGTGTCTAGAAACTTCAAGTTTCTCTAATAAATTCTTTTATTAGGATCACGCCATTTTATTTGGCTAATCAGTACTTTGATTGACAACGAATTTATTTCGATATCATCGCTATTCATAATATAAATTGGTATATTATATACAAAAGTACTTATCAAGAGTATATGCCTCCTTAATGAGACCATCTTTGCTCATTACTCCATTTTCGTTTAGAGATTTTTATATCAGATACGAATACCATCAAGCTACAGATTGCTATAGATTTATCAAATATAATGTCAACAAATTGTCCTCATAGGACATCAATTCATGCTAGAGCCTTTAAAACTGGTGCGCGAGATATTGGTAATTTCTTTAGTCAGTAAATGAATATAAATAAATTATGTTTCGAACTTTTGTTTCGAATTATCTTTTGCAAAGATTTAAATAATAATGCATTTGTACATTATTTTCAGTTTCTTAATTCCTCTAGTAATGCTGAGAGAATTGTCCAATAAAATTGACAATTAGTTTTATTGTGTTATAAAATATTATCCGTTTAGGATAAGGGTTCAAACAACACATTTATTTTCAACATTCTTTACTTTCATATCAGTGGAATGTGGTGGATTAATTGCACTATCAAATAATCTGATGAAGGAGTTAGGTTTTGACCATAAGCTAATTATAACATGAAGAACTATGATATTATAATAGCATTCCCTAAACAAAAATGAGAAGTACTTTGTTCTCGATTAATTGAGGGTATTTAATAAATAATAGCGTTAAATCACTTATCGACATAACAACTAAAATTTATTAAAATGTTGAGATTTAGGATTAACAACATTAAAAAGAAACACTGTCTTGATTGTTTAATTGAAAATTATGCTTTCAATTTAAAATTTGAGCATCAATTTCGAAAACTTTAGGTTGCGAATACAATACAATCATTTAGTGTATGTATCAAATCTACAGGATATAAATAATATCTAGATGGTCTATGTGGTAGGTGACGGTGCCCTATTTATCACCCTAATTAATTTTCAAAAATAAGGGAATTCATTCCTTATTTGAGCTAGTAATTTTTAATGATTAATTGTCTATAAAGAAGACAAATAATATATAGGTATTCATTGGATTTAAAGATCTTCTGGTTTTTCGTTGAATGTCCATTGGGATTTTTAATTTTACATCATTATTGATCCAATGATGGCCCAACTGGTCATGCCAAAAAATAAAATTAAACTTTAGTTCAATATAAGATATAACTCAATATTTAATTTCAAAAAATATGATTAAACATTATATAATCATATAATAACAATTAAGTAAACAGACTAATCATAGCACTACGACATGAGTTATATATTTTCTTTCAGGGATAAACATGAATTCAAAATGTTATAATTCATGCTCTTCAAGAATGATAAATAATATGTCAATATTTTTATGAAATATTGAAAATTATAATTCATGATCTTCAAGAACGATAAATTAATACTTTTCTTGAATATTAATAATATAGAAAATTATTTTCCTTTAAAAAATACAATCAAATATTGAGTTGTTTAATTTGTGCTTCTTTGGGAACACAATGAAATATATATTATTTGGAATGTGTGCTACTTTGAGAGCATGCTATATTTTATTATTGCTTTTTCGAAAGCAATATATCAATATTTTTTTAAAATATTGAAAATTATAATTTCATGCTCTTCAGAAGTAATCACGTATTATTATAATAAATTATATAAGAATTTACTTTTTATGAGTAAAAATATAATTTCTATTAGATCGTATTTGATAATGCTCTTCAGGAGAAAGTAAAATCTAATTAAAATATATGAAAATAATATTGTGCTACTTCAAGAGTAACAATATCTTAATAGACAGATCTATAAGTAATATTCTACTAAAATATTAATTATAATATTGTGATACATCAGAAGCAACAACACGATATATTATCAATTTAATATTTATAAAAAAAAATCTAACAAAATTTAATCAGATTAAAAATATTAATTACCATACATGAATTAGGAAAAAATCTTAGGAATCAAGTAAATATTTACAAGAATGGTATATTCCAATTTAGTGTTCGTCCATTAAAAATTAATTTGCTTTTAATAATCAACAGATGTCAAATTTCTTAAGAATCAAATAACTATTTAAGACAAATTATCAAATCTCATGCATATTTTACAAGAATTTCACATGTATATAGTTTATCATTAATTAAAAGCACATACCGTACATACACTCGACCGTATAAATAAAATGCACACACATGAGATATGTATTGAAGTTGATTAAATATACTGACACACAAACAAAGACAATAAATGCTACATGGAGGAAAGTAATCGTTATGTAAAATAATAAAATAATTGTTATGGATTTGCATACAAGTGAAAAAGTATAGAAAAAGAAGAAGCAACCACGGTTTGATGCATATGTATGTATATATAGAAAAATTCACATGTCACTAAATTAATTTTGGTTCATGTATGTATTAACCTCGGTTCTAATTAATTCACTTTGATTTTGAGAGAAAAATGCTGATAACGTATTATAAATTAGAGATGTCAATAGACTTGTGTATTTTATTGAAAACCAAAATCCTATATTTATAATGAATGATTATGTATACAATTGTAATAATTTATAGGGTTATAGGAGTACTATTGTCATTCAATAATAAACTTATCATTTACAACAATTCTATATGAAAGACGCATTAATTGGAAATTATGCATCTATATAAATGAAAAACAATGAATAAACTACAACAACAATAAAATTCGAATTGCTAAGATAGAAAAATGGGAAAAAAAATCGTCAATAAACTATTAGAAAATAAAATATCCCTAAATACTACAATATGATGTGTATACTTATTATACTATAAACTATGTAAATTCTATTGATAATCCTGGATAATATAACTGATGATATTGTCGCCATTCATTTGATTTACATAAATATAATATATACTGATTATAATTAATTTATTGAAAATGAAATAGAAAATAAAAACTAATTTATGCGTCGATAACATTATAAATAGAAGAAAATGTTGTATTCTGCAAAGAAATGGTCATATAGGATGGTTTAATGCCAAAATGAAAGGATATGGAGTATTATGATAAGTGCGTTTTACACACTTATATAGGCCACAAAACATGGATAATTGTTGTCAAATAGATTGAAATATGACTTAATTATATATAAATTATGTTTTGTAGGATAACATTGATGAATATGGTGGAAATTAGGAAAAATGAGCGAAAAATGACTAAAAAGAAGAAAATCAAAGTTCAAGGACCAAAGTGAAAATACTCGAAAGATGACTCGGAAGAAGAAACAAAGATGTAAAAGAGTCAAAAACCAATTGAGTGAAGGAATGGAGTGTTGGGAGAAGAAGAAGCAAGAAAATAGGTCAAACAACAAGAAAACGGAGTTTGGGGACTAAAACACAACATTCGGATATTAAGCTAAACTATGAGGTCACATAGTGTAAATACCATGCGGTCACATGTTTAGCCTCAAGAAATTCAGGAATGAATTTTGTTGAATTATGCGGTCACATAGTATAGTTACGGAGGAAAAAATCCAATTTCTTTATTTCAATAAAACTCTTATGGAAACAAATCTTGGGGCGTCTTTTAAAACCCTATAGCCGTCCAGAACGCATTACAACATATTTTTAAGAGCTTTCGGAGCCTAGAAGGACGCAAGAACACAAAAATTCAATTCAAAATTTATTTTGGTGATGTCGATTCTTCAATATTTCTTTTGTTTTCTTTCCCGTAACATGTCAGCTAGTTTTCTATGTACTAGGAGAACGATGAACCATGTGATGTGAGTTTTAATTTTTAGTTTTATATATTTGACATTAAAACACGATTTTGGATATTGAACAACTTATATGATTTTATTTTCTCTACAATTATTGTGCACGTTAGTTGTGTAAATTAGGTAGCCTATTTTATGCATTCGAAAGAAGGAAAATATGTTCGACATATATAAATTGTCATAGGGTCTCATAGGGGATAGAAATATACCGATATGCCTTATGTGAATCGTTAAGTGCTCATAAAAATTCATGCATCGCATCCATCATAGAAATATAGTTGGGTCATATATAAAAGTAGGTTTAACATTATCCGAGAGAGGTTGTTAAATAAAATAGGAATATCGATTCATCAAATTCAATCGTATTGTCAATGTGTAAAACTAGAGTTAACACTGATTATTGCATGGGAATTCGGGTTTCTAGTATGTCTGTCATTTTCATTAAAACACACGAACTTGCGTTCAATATAACTTGCACTTAATTTAGTCAAATCACTCATACCGAGAGAGGTTGTTAAATAAAATAGGAATATCGATTCATCAAATTCAATCGTATTGTCAATGTGTAAGACTAGAGTTAAAACTGATTATTGCATGGGAATTCGGGTTTCTAGTATGTCTGTCATTTTCATTAAAACACACGAACTTGCGTTCAATATAACTTGCACTTAATTTAGTCAAATCACTCATAATTGCATAAATATGTTAATTTAGATATAATTCATCAGTCGCAAACACGTCATATTAATCTTATTTCAGTTAAGGTCGCGATAATAAAAATTGAATTAAATCAATCTCCGTGGGACGACAATCGGATTCAAAATTCACTTTATTACTTGTTAACGAACCATACACTTGCGGTAGTTTTATACTCCACAATAGAGGCGAAGGTTATGAATGTTATGGGTAAATTACCCTCATATGGATGCTCTAATCTTGAAACTCATGACCAAACAAACATGGAATTGACTTGTCAGGAGTTTCCAAAATAAAGTTAATGAAGTTAATGGGAAGATCCCAAATCGACACAACTCACATAGTATTTTCTATAGATGCTTCCGATGGAATGCAAAGTCTCACGTTATAGTTGTGTCTTTTTAATTTTGAGTCTAACATGCATTTATGCATTGTATACTAAATTATCTATGCTCAAAGTGATTTATTTTTTATTTTACAATAATCATGACTCTCAATCCTCTCTCGTCTATACTAAATAAAAACATGCTTCTCCGAGATAACTACACGGCCTAGAAATGTGAATGGAATATTATTTTCTCGACTTAAAAACATTATGTACTTGAAGATTATTGTTCCAAGTTTTCCTTGGAATATGCCAAACATGTTGAAATGGATCTTATCACTATAGGTGAAGTATGATAAAATATCTCCCAGCTACATTATGACATCTATGTCAAATATGTTGCAACAGAAGCATGTGAAATATGTGACGTATTTGAAGTAATGAAGAGTTTAAGGAAATATTAGGGCATAAGGGGAGATAGGCTCAATATGAAGTCATTTGCACTCAGTAGAATATATGGATGAAACCTGGTACACCACTTAATGAACGTATGATGCAAATGATTGCATTATTTAACCACGTCGAGGTTTTGAAAAAAAAAAACGATGATGATGATACTCAACACGACACTCAATTATTTTCCTCATCTATTCTCATGGCTTAAGAAGGCTTGATGGTCAAGCCATGATTGCTAACAGTAGTTCCTCGAAAGCTAGGAGTGCGTTTCACTACAACAAAAACAGCCTACGGCAACGTTCAAAAAACGTTGCTGTAGACCTTTTGCAACGTTTAGACGTGTGTTGCAAATCAAGATGTTGCCGTAGAGTAGATCACCTACGGCAACGTTCATGGAACATT
>CAIGRT010216743.1:0-11588 GCA_903798405.1 Fraxinus platypoda
AGCACTCTCAAATCTTCATCGTGAGGTTCGGCACAACTTTTAAGTATTTACATTTTAGTCCCCGAACTTTGGATCCCTTACAATTTAGCCATTTCTCCAAATTTGTCAACTTTTGCTTATTTTCTTCGATCTCACCAATTTACATCACAATATCAAAATCACACATCTAATTATTTATCAATTACATAAACATTACATCATTAATTATTTAATTGACCAAAAAAAATTACATCTTTATTAATAACAAATTAATTCTTAAACAAAACTATTAAACATAAACTAGGCAAACGTGCATTGCACGTTGCTTGCACCTAGTGTATATATATATATATCCACTTGTATAAGTTTACCAATTTATTGGAAATTCAAATGCTTACACGTTAGGTTTGAAAATTCAACATGTTAATTAATTTATTATTTATCTCAAATCAATCATGATGGACATTCCATCAATCATGGGATGGTCAAGTGTTGGAGTAAAAAAAAAGGTTAATTGGTAAAAAAAAAAAAAAAAAGTTCAAAAAAAAAGTTATATAGAAATGAATGATTTATGGGTTTTCAAATTCTAAGAACGTGCCGACGTTTCAATATATATAATTATTACTTCTTTTTCGTTAATAAAATATATGATTTAGATTATTTTTCTTTCTATCAAAATAACTCGAATATGATTAGTCCAAAATTATTTCTTTTTGAGCCAATTTATGTTATTTAGCACGAGCTACCAAATGAGTATAATCTCGATATATTTTTACCAACATCTAAAATATTTAAATATTCGACCCAAATAACTTACGATAAATTCTAAAAAGTATACATAAGCAAAATAAATCATTTATGTAAAGAAGTGGGTCGTGTTTGTCACTTCAACTTTTGGACTTTAGTATGACAACAGACTAGACATGAACTATTCATTTGCTAAATGTCCAACCTTAAATTTAGCCCATATGAAAATATAATTAAAATTTGGGGTGTTACATATTGAGTCATTATTTCATTATAGAGATCACATTATTCAAAACAGTGTTCTAAAAGGCGGCAAAACATGCCGCCTAAGCGCGCCTATGCGTGAAGCGTGGTCAAAACGCGTCGCATTCGGTATATGCATGTAAAAATGCGGTCAACGCCTACGTTGACCACTAAAATGCGCGCAAAGGCGCGATAATGAGTACGAAGGCACGCATTTTTTTAGTTTTTTTATTAATTTACCATTTACTAATTGATGTATGGATGTTGATGAGTTGAGAGACGAGTCATTTGCTTTTCTTAGTCATAAAAATATGTGATCGTGAAAAAGAAAGAGGGATTACGTAAAATAAAATTGACTAGGTGGTAGAATTGTTAAAATGTTTATTTCTTTCATATTTTGGAGATCAAATGGTAAAAATTGTAGTTTATCTAGACGATAGTGATATATTTCTATAATCATTGAGATCATGAAAAAATAAAAAATTCTACGTGCATTAATGCATTTAATTTGGTTAATAATTTAAATAAATATATAGCAGGTTCAACTAACATTGAGAAGTTCGGGCGAATACATATATTAATTATTTCTCATTGTTTATATGTTTCTATCAAGGGGCATCATGCATTTAATTTGGTTAGTTGATCATAGATTAGTGTTAATCTAGAAAATAAAATAACAAACAACTTCCAAGTTAGTTTTCGTTTTAATTTAAATAAATAATAGGATTAAAATAGGTTAAAAATAATTAATACGGTATTCGTGAAAATGATAATTCGGATTCCTTGGGTCCACTTATTACAAATTTGACGATATTGTACACTTGTAATTTTTATTTATTTGGCCAATTATCTTTACATTGATATGTTTTAACAAATTTATTTCAATATCCTTCTTGTTCATAATATGAAGTGTTATATCATATACAAAAGTGTTGTCGATTTTATTTTATTCCATTTTAGTTTATTTTTAATGATATAATTTATTTAGATATCTCAATTTTAAATATTTCAGGCACCTTAAACTCTATTGGAGTTTTACATTTGACTAATTAGCACAAAACGTCCCTACCTTTAGGGTTGATTTTGGAAACCGTCCCTACCTTTCATTTCTTGGCATTTATGCCCTTACCTATCACTTTTCGTGTGCTGAACATCCTTTTTACTATGTTTTGACGATTTTACCCTCCATTCAAATAAAACAAAAAGAAAAGAAAAGAAAAATTAAAGAATTAATTGCAGTCATACTTTTTAATAAGGCTTTGGACTAATTTGAACTTTTTAAAAAATTTGAGAGTATAACTGCAATTAATTCTTTAATTTTTCTTTTCTTTTCTTCTTGTTTTATTTGAATGGAGGGTAAAATCATCAAAACATAGTAAAAAGGATGTTCAGCGCACGAAAAGTGATAGGTAAGGGCATAAATGCCAAGAAATGAAAGGTAGAGACGGTTTCCAAAATCAACCCTAAAGGTAGGGATGTTTTGTGCTAATTAGCCTTTTACATTTTATTATGCCTATATACTTGCAAAGAGTACATGTCTCGTCAATGTGACCATCATTACTATTTATTCCATATTATTAAGGAGATTTTTGTCTTATAATCAAATATTATCACGCTTCAGGCGCGTCGTTGATTTATCAAATACTTCTTTGTAGAACATTAATTCATGTTGGAGTGTGTGAGGCAATGCTAATCTTTTTATTAGTAAATTATCTAAATGAAATATATTTCGAACGTCTAAATCAAATTATCTCGTGCGAGATTTTAGATAAAATGATGCATTATGTACTTCGACTCTTTAAATCCTTTCCATGATTGAGAAAATTTTATAATACAAATGACATTGGCAAATGTGTTATAAAATATCACTCGTTAAACCATGAGATATTTTGTAAGGATTCAAACTAAACATGTATTTTTAGTGGCATTCTTTAATGTCCGTCTCAATGCACTATGATGAAGAAATTGTAATATATTACAACATTAAAAACTATTAGATGGAAATATTAGGCTCCAACCATAAGTTAAGCATACTGAGAGAACTTTGATGTTGCAGTTTTATTGCTTGTAAAATATCGTTCCATAAACGAAATTAGATGCATTTTATTCTCAATGGCATTGTTTTTGCAATGAGCTGGAGGCACTTAACAATCAATTGTATTAGATCATTTATCGTCACCACAACTAACATTTATTGTCATCACAACAATAAAATATTGACAAGAAACATTGTCTTGATGGCGTCATCTGAAAATTATGTTCATAATTTAAAATTTGAGCAAGTAATCTTACAAACTTCGGGTTGTGAATATTATAACATCATGCAATCATTTCGTAAATGTATCACATATACAAATAATATCAAGATAGTCAACATGGATGATGACGGGGCCCATATATCATCCTAATTAATTTTCAAAATTATAGGGAGACATTCCCAACTTTAGTTAATGATGGTTGATAATCAATTTTCTATATAGACAACAAATGATGGTGAAATATGGAGGTGATGGAATGGACAGTGAAAGATAGTATGGAAATGAAGAAATGTACAATGATCAAATCAGGGGAAAAAGGATTGCACATCATATAATGCTCAAAACCCTACAAAAAACCATAGACATTTCAACTCCCAAACAACTTCAAGTAATTTTTGATGAAAACCTACAAATCGTCAAAAATTTCCGACACAATGTTGAGATACTTTTTCCATTTCCCATTTCAATAAAGTTCCAGTCTTTAATTCCACATAGCAACAAAATTAATGAAGGAAAATCAGTGATCATGAATGACCATTTTCATACCGTATATGGGTGGCTCGTCGCCGGGCTATTTAATAAACGGAAGAAGTATTTTGCTTCAACTCAAAATTATGTGAAAAACAACAATAACTTCCATAAAAAATGGCAAGCAAGCCTTAATCACTCAAACCCTAAAATTTCGAACAGTAAAACAAGAAAAATACGGACCTACAACGAAAAAATACCTTCTTCCACTTCGCCCTCCACTGCGTACAGATAGTAGCCCACTATGAGATGAGAAATCTTAGATGATAGGAGAAGGGGATGTAGGGAACAGGTGCGAGAGAGACGTAAATAGTTGAGAAGTTGAAGAGAATTTGGTGTGCATGAGTATGTTATGTTAAAGAAGAGTTTCTTGAAGTGGTATAACCATTTTACCTTTCGATTTTCAAATTAAAAATGAGTTCAGGTGTGCATTTAAAGATGGAACTCACAGCAGATTGACGGAAGGACATTTTCCAAAATAAAACATTAAAATAAGAGTGAAAATGCAAAAAATTGAAACGTGGAACGTTTTGTTAAGATTTGAGGTTCAATCTTAAAAGATCAATCTTATTAAGAAGAGTAACTCAAACTCTTATAAATTGGTTTATATTTTCATCTTTATTCGATGTGAAATTTTATCCCTCAACGTGCCTTCGCAAGATGGTAGCTCGTTTGAACAGACCAATCTTGAAATCCGTGTGCTCAATTTTTTTGAGTCTTAATCGGATCGAATTACTCGTTGGAACTTAATGTGCTCTAATACCATATTAAAATTTGAGATTCCATCTTAAAAGATTAACCTTATTAGGAGAAGTAGTCAAAACTCTTATAAATTCGTCTATGTTTTTATCTTTATTCGATGTGAGATTTTATCTCTTAACACGTTTTGTGCTAATAAGCCATAAACATAAATTATCTTTTTCTCCTCGAAGTCCAATCTCGCTAAAAGGAAACAATATTCCACATCAACCTAAATATAGTTTACTTATGATGGAACCGTGTCTTAATTAAATTCTATATTTTAAAATCTCAATTAGAATTAGTATGCTCTTAATATTTTCTTAATCTATGTAGTTGGCGTTCTTCTCTTTATTTTCCCTATTCTTATTTATTTAATTAAAACAAATTAAACAAAAAAAAAAATATTAATTTAGTAAGAATTTTTTTTTTTTTTTTCATATCCACCTTAAGACAAGACCTTGTAAAATAAATTAAAAAATGAAAGATCTTTTTTATTTTGATATAAAAGGTTTTTTTTTTGGACAATAATAACATCTAACATGTGTAAAAGAAAATTTAGTTTTATAAAAAAGTAAAAACAAAAATTAACCAATATAATAACACTAACCAATAAAGCATAAGTTAATAACAATCATGCTAGTGGTACATCGGGTATTACATAGGGGGTTACACCCCACTCACATGGGGGGTGGGGTCCACTAGAATAAAAAAATATTATTTCAGTGGGCCCCACCCCCTATGTGAGGGGGGTGTAACCCTTGATGTACAAACTTTGATGTACAACCATCATTATCCAAGTTAATAATAGTGGAGAATCGTGTATTATTCATATTAAATGTAGCAAAAGTCACAATTCCATATTCACAAATTTTCAAGTAATTCACGCATATTATTTCATAGATTAGATTAACACCTAGTTTGAGCGATGTTGCGTTTTTTATATCGCAAATATACGATATCGTAATAAGTAATATAGTGAGCTTTTGAATCCGGATATCATTCCCACAAAGATTATATTTCAGGACTTAATCAATTTTTTTAACTCACAAAAGCAAATAAATAATTATGATGGTTGTGATTATTTTTCCTAACTACTTTTAACTAATTGAAAATATAATACGATTGCAAACAACGGATAATTGAAGATTCAAATATGTAATGAATATTAGGGGATAACAATTTCATCTATTGATCACTTTAATTCTTAATTCAAGATTCATAACCAAATGTAGGTCGATCGAATTCTTCTATTATATTCAATTTACCAATCTCGAGTTCTCATTGAACCTATTTAACTAATTAAATTTCATATCTTTATGTGAATCAACTTTAGTTAAACGAAACACTAGTTCTAAGAATTCATATTATGACCCCAATAATTAATATATGTATTTCTACCTGTTATACTAATTTATCGAATTTTACTATATGGTCTAAACCTTAAACTCACTTCTTGATTCATAAGAGACTCACATAATCATCAAATTATTGATCAAATAATTTAATGCATTAAACTTATAATAAAACAAACACATAAATAAATAAATCACAAAAATCTTGAATATAAAAATAAAGGATCACAAGTCGATTATATTGTTTTTCCTAATATAAAAATTAGTTATTCATATTGTAAAAATAAAAACACGCAAAAATGGAATATCACCAAAAATTGATGAAACGNTCATATTGTAAAAATAAAAACACGCAAAAATGGAATATCACCAAAAATTGATGAAACGTGAAACTACTTGTGTATGTCGTTTACTTACTTTTCCTTTTTTCTTTTCTTTTCTTTTCTCTCATCTTCTCTGTGCGTATTTTTTCTCTCTTTTGACTTTTCCCTTTTTTTTTCTCTCTTTTTTTTTCTTCTTTTCTTCTCTACCGGCTTTTCTTTCTCTATTTTTCCTTTCTTTTTCTTCTCTCTTTTTCTTTCATGACGCAATTTTCTTCTCTTCTTCTTCTACTTTTTTTTTTCTCTGTGTTTTCTCTTCAGCCTGCCGTTCCATTTTTCTCCCCATCTTTCTCTCTTTTCCTATATATATATATACACAAGTTCATTGAAGCTCATTTAACTCCAACCTATTTAATGTATTATTTCTCTTCAATGTTTCATCTTTGAATTTTGTCATTTTTCGCAACTTTTGCATTCTTTTTTTTAGTTCTTCATTAAACATAAAATTTTAGTATAAAATACAATATAACATAAATTAGGTAGAATTTTATCCAAAAAAATAAAATAAAATAAAATATCATGATTTAGGATCTCGAATAAATATATAAACTATACTTATCAAGCCACATTATTCTCCTAAGAATGAATTTTAAATAGTGTTTTGATGAAAAATATGTGGTTAAAAATAAAAAAAAGTATTGGATTTACGTGTAATATTATTTTATTGAAAAATGTGTGGTTGAAAATAAGAAAGAGAAAAATATATTTTAAAATGACGTGTATATAAATATCCACCATAATATGACTTTTAATAAAGTACGTGAGCAAATTCTAAAATTGGACATGTAACTGTAGACCACAATTTTTTACTTTAATTGCACAAGTTACTAAGAAAATAAAAGGATTGTCATCCTTGCATGTACAAAAAAGTAAAATAAAATGAGCAAGATGAATATGTAAATTAAGCATGTATATATGTTTATAAAAGAATATTTATCTTTTGTAGTATACTTACATCGTGTTTTCTTTATGGACGTCACCATATTCAAGTACTAACATATTTTAATTTTTCAAAATATTGATCTGTTCAAAGTTATTTTTGCGACCAATGCAATATCCTTCTAAAATATTATTTTGTATAAAGTCAATAAAATATTCTTTTAAACAATAAGATGTATAAGGTTTATACTTCTTCAAGAGTATTAATATAATATTCCTCTAGAATATTGTTTAATAGAGTCATATTTCACCGAATATATTAACATGATATTCGTCGTAGAGTATGATATGTATAAATATTTTACATTTTCAAGAACAATGATACAATATTCTTCTTAAATATTGGTACGTGTGAATTTGAACTTATTCAAGATCAACAAAAAAAATATTCTTTTTAAAAAAATTAATACACGACAATGCAACAATATTTTTTTCCTTGATTTATATCGATACTTTATCAAGAATAATATATTCTTCTTTTGTTTGAAGAGAGATGAAGAATTTCTTTATGAACTCAATTGGTTAAAATTTGTTGTATTTCTTTTAACGGGAGATAATTTGCTTTTCTATCTCAGTTGATTAGATTTTCATGCCGATAACGCATTAAAAATTATAGAGAAAAAATAATTAGAAGAGTTAAGAAATAAAAATTATAAAAATTTCATAAATTTGTGTGTATTTATTGAGAATCGAGATCCTATATTTAATTATTTATAGATTACGGGTAAGATGACCATTTTACAACTATTTAAATCTCACAATTTTGTCATAGCCTATGGTAATAGTCTTTGGTGATGATCTATGGAGTATTTTTATAATTGGCCATAGTCGTCAACACAGTGAAATTTAGGAATAATATCATTCGTTACATTATAATAGTGGGACGGCTGATAATAATAATAATTGGGGGCCCCACTGTCTAATGTCATGCGTATTTGTCAAGGGGAGTGAATGAGAAGATGTAGTACTAATCATTTATTTTTTATATTATCCAATTTAATATATTAAACATATTTTAAAGGTATTGTTGATAAGTTAGAATAGAAACCTATTATTATGAGCTTGTTTGGTATTGATTAAAATTCAATTAAAATTGAAAATATAATCGTTATTGGGTCTCACTCGTCTAATAAAAGTCAACAATAACGGCTAGTTTTTCAATTTTAATCCGATTTTAATCTCTACCAAACACACATGTTTGGTTGTGTTTAAAAGTGAGATTTTTTTACTAATTTACACTTGAGGACTTACATAATAAACATATTCTATCATATATTGTAATTCTTTGGGAAAATCATTGAAAGCCTAAGAGCTTGTTTGGGAAAGATTAAAATTCAATTAAAATTGAAAATATAATCGTTATTGGGTCTCACTCGTCTAATAAAAGTCAACAATAACGACTAATTTTTCAATTTTAATCTGATTTTAATCAATACCAAACAAAGAAAAAGAAAAAGGAAAAGGAAAAGGAAAAGGAAAAGAAAAGTCGGGTTGTTTGAGAAAGCTTTGGATTAAAGTTTAAGCAAATAAAAATTGAAGAAATTCAAATGGTGAAAAGGTTGATAAAAATTGTAGATTGCATGAAATTCAAAGATAAAATTAATCGTTAATTTTGAATTAAAATTTTTAGTAACTTCTTAAGCTTATCAAAACAAGCACCTATTTACTTATAAATGAAGATACACATAAAAAAGTAAATATTATTGTAAACTTGGCCACAACATGTTCAACAATACACATAAAAAAGTAATCTTGCATAAGTAAATATTATTGTAAACTTGGCCACAACATGTTCAACAGAAACTACACGACAAGCTGAACTATGCATACTTACTCCAAAAGCTGAAAATAATCTCACTCGGAAATAAAAGTAGCCAATTTCTTAATGAAATCCTTTGCTTTCTTAGTATAAGGATCATTTACATGAAATTCATGATCTTCTCCATCAACTACCACCAGTTGTAATTCACCATTCCACCCACTTTTCTTCACAGTCTCAACGTAAAGAATCCCTCTAGGCGTAAATGCATCCTTTCCTGCTAAACAAACCAGCAGTCTTGAACACGCCAGCCCGGATAAGCTCGGGGCGTTCTCTGCAAATGGATTGATCATCGGATTGTCAATCCCACCAGTGGCTGATGGATAAACACACATCCAAGCTTTATATGCAAAACCAGTCAAATCTTCTTTTGATTGCGACCCAACTGGTTTTGATCCCCAGAAATAAGGACAAGATAGAAATAAACCTAAGATTTTCACATCCCCGAGCAAAGGTTCCACCCCAGCTCGGAGAACAATATTATGTGCTATATTGCCACCTGCACTATCGCCGCCGATATACAGATGACCAAAATCGCCGTGTTTAATAATCCATGGATTCTTTTCGATACTAGCATTTGAAATAACGTGAGACGCTACCCATTGAAGGGCAGTCCATGAATCTTCGTAGGCTATGGGTAGAAGGTGTTCAGGGGCGAGCCTGTATTCGACAGAAATGATTAGAGCTTTTGCTTCGGCGGCTAAGAAGTTCATGTAACGGTGGTAGGTCAAACAGTAGGGAGAATCGATGAAAAATCCACCGCCATGGTAGTAGACTAAAACGGGGAGTTTTTGGTTGGAGTCTGTCAGCTTTGGGAGGAATAGTCTGGCTTTAACCTCCGGTGAAATAACTATTATGTCTTTGGAGGCTACGCCAGTGGTTGGGTCCTCCGGTGACGGCGGGACACTAGGTGTGACCACGAATCTCTCGATGGTTCCATCTGTGTAGACTATGAGAAAAGGAGAGAGGTCGTGGAGTACTTCTTTGGTGGTGTTGGAAGCCATGGCAGTCTTCTTGATTTTATGGTTACAAGTTGTAGATAAGAAATAGCATATGGTTTTGGACTGAACTATCATTCTCCCAGTTATATAGGGATTCCATTGCGTTGGTTAGATGATAATAGGATTGATTTTTGTTGGAAGATGTAAAAACTTGAAAACGACATACGAATTGTTATTATTACTTTATTTTATTTTGAAAAAACTTGACTGATTGATGGAACGTTCTTAAAATTGTGATAGAATTGACACGGAGAAATAGAAAGAGATAAATCCCTAGATTATAAACATATTCTTTATAGTGATATGATATAAATAATTCAATCATGCTACATGTACATAATCGTTCACACAATCTTTTACACCTCTCTCACATGGAGAGGGGTCCCACACACAATAAAATATTCGCGCACACTATTCATGTGAGAGAGGTGTATGTACACCTGGTGTACAAACAGCATAATCCTATTTAAAAATAGGTCTGTGCTTAAGGGAACCTGGTGTACAAATAGCATAATCCTAAATAATTATACTAAGAAAAGAATTTTCATGGCGATGAGCTATTTTTTCCATGTTCTCTGTACACTTGATCATTCGGCTCACTCCGAAGAATTCATGGTTTACCAAGAGGGTGAGTGAGAATGGGCCGACACTACTAACCAAGCTCAATTCTTGCATATAGACTAGCTTCCTTCCAAGTCTTGCGTAGTATGATTGTTGTGTCCATAACGATCAAGTAGTTCACTTCGACATGATCATTTTAATTGAACTATGCTAAGCTGAGAATTTCTCATGCTTCAAACGACCATAATTGATTTGATACTAGAAATAGTGAGTTCTCTAATTTTATTTTTCGCTTTGGGTATGAAGGTATTATTTTAATTCATTTCAAATTTTACTTATCATACAACGAAGAGGGTTGTTATGGATTAATTCTAATTTCACTACAACAAAATTATGATTTCGCGACATATAAAAAATTGTCGCAATAAGTGATTTAACGCGACACATTTTTAAAGTTTGTCGCGAAGATTGTGATGAAAAAAATAAATACCAGAAAATATAAGGTGACATAAACAGTTGTCGTGAAATGTGAGAAGTCACGACAAATAATAAAGAATGTCGCCAAAAATATGAGGGAAAGAAGGCGCCAAAATATTTTTGGTGGGAAACTTATTGCGAGAAACTTTTATTTCTTGCAACAAAATGTTTGTGATGAAATTGGATTTATTTTTTGCACAAAAAATATTTGTTGCTAAAAATTCTATAGTTGGGAGGAAAAAATCGCCATAAGAAAAACTAGTTTTTGCAACGGACAAAAATGTTGCAATAGATTTTTTACAACGCTCGCCCATATATTGGAGGCTCTAATGTTGTCGTAAAGTCGAAGGATACGACAAAGCCCTCAAATGTACGTTGTTGTTAAATTTTTGCGACGTACTCGTTCGATGCTTTTATATATTTTGCAACACTCTTTGCTTGTTGTTTTAATTTCTTTTTGCAATGTTCTTTTATTTTATTTTTTTTGTAACAAGTGTTTGTCTTTAGTCTGGCTAAATTTTAATATGTAATATAATTTGTTTAAAACTTTAATTATTTTTTAC
>CAIGRT010216778.1:0-20214 GCA_903798405.1 Fraxinus platypoda
CGACCCACGGACAGCCCTACTTTCAAAGTTTTTAACAATAAGTTAAGTTTCAATCATAATTAAATAATATAGAGAG
The DNA here is from genome assembly GCA_903798405.1 of Fraxinus platypoda. Classification (NCBI taxonomy): domain Eukaryota; kingdom Viridiplantae; phylum Streptophyta; class Magnoliopsida; order Lamiales; family Oleaceae; genus Fraxinus; species Fraxinus platypoda. The sequence continues at coordinate 77 of CAIGRT010216778.1, forward strand.
ATCGAAATTGTAGTTTTTGTTAACAAATGACAGTAGTTAACTAGGACAAACTAAGGCACTTAGAGATAGACCAAAATTGTAGTTTTTGTGGACTTACAGTGTAAGAAAAGAAGGAAGAACTTCTGTGCTCTATTTCATTGAATAATAATTAATTGAATTACAATGCTCTGCTGTAGGTTACCTATATATACAAGATTCTATCCGTGTAACAAAAAGGAAAAAAGCATTTACATGTGCACAACAGCACAACAGAAAATATAGCTCAGCCAAAACAAAAGAAGCTTCTAGTATCCCTAGCCAGGTAGGAGCTGATGATGTGTAGTGGATGTATCTTGTATGGAGCCACTTGTATTAGTATTGGTGAGCTGGCTTTCATCAGTAATTGTGAGCTGTGATACACCCCCCGGAAGATGGAGAGTAGGGATTGACTACTCCCATCTTGAGCAAATGAGAATTAAGGAGGTTAGAAGGTAAAGCCTTTGTGAGAAAGTCTGCAAGCTGAAGGTGAGTAGGGACATGGGAAGTGGAAATGAAGCCATCAAGGATCTTATCTCGAATTAGATGACAATCTAACTCGATATGTTTAGTGCATTCATGGAACACGGAGTTAGCTGCTATATGGAGAGATGTTTGGTTATCGCAGAAAAGTTGGGTAGCCTGTGGGTGTGGTATATTAAGGTCTGTAAGGAAAAAAAGAAGCCAAGTGAGTTCGGAGCATGTTGCTGCCATAGCTCTATACTCAGCCTCAGCGGAGGAACGAGAAACCACTGATTGTTTCTTTGATTTCCAAGAGATAAGGGAAGTCCCTAACATGACACAATAGCCAGATATTGAAAGCCTAGTATCTGGGCAAGAGGCCCAATCCGAATCACAATAAGCCAGAAGTTGAAGTGGAGACTTAGCAGAAAAGAAAATGCCTTGTCCAGGAGCGGCTTTGATGTATCGCAGGATCTTATAGGCTGCAGCTAAATGGTCAGAAGTGGGGTTGGACATGAATTGACTGAGGGTATTAACAGCATAGCAAATGTCTCAGCCGGCGATAAAGAGAAGCATCAGGTAAAATGGTGCCATTTTCTTTACTGATGTTCAGATTTTGGTCCATGGGAACACGAACGAGTTTGGAGCCTAAAGTCCCTGAATCAGCAAGTATGTCAAGGGCGTACTTGCGTTGACAAATGTAGATGCCACGAGGAGAACGAGCTACTTCAATGCCAAGGAAGAAACGAAGAGGCCCCAGGTCTTTGATCTTGAATTGATCATTCAAGAAAGTGTTTACATCAGCAATGGTTTCCTGGGAATTACTGGCCACAAGGATGTCATCAACATACACTAGAAGTACTGTGAAGGAACTGTCAGAGGATTTGATGAAAAGGCTGTAATCCGATTTGGATTGAGAAAAACCAAAAGCCAGTAAGCATGAGGTAAGCTTGGCATACCATTGTCTAGATGCCAGTTTCAAACCATAGAGGCTTTTCAAGAGCTTGCAAACCTGATCAGGCCTGCCTTTAGTATATCCAGGTGATTTCTTCATGTAAATGTCTTCCTTCAAATCACCATGGAAGAAGGCATTAGTGACATCGAATTGGTGCAAATGCCAACCTCGAACTGCTGCAATGGAAAGAAGGCACCTGACAGTAACCATTTTTGCTACTGGGAGAAGGTTTCGGTATAATCAATGCCTTCTTGTTGGGTATAACCCTTGGCCACCAACCGGGCTTTTAAGCGTTCCACACTGCCATCTAAATTTCTTTTCACCTTATAAACATATTTGCAGTTAATGGGTATCGTTCCAGGAGGTAGATCAGTGAGGGCCCAAGTATTGTTTTGTTCTAAGGCATGTAATTCAACTTCCATGGCATTGCACCAGTCAGGATTTTTCACTGCTTGAGCATGTAGGTTCAACAATGATTGAAATGGAAGAAGAGAAAGCCTTGAATGAAGGAGAGAAAAGATCATATGATAAATAATCATGTAAAGGGAATGAGCAAGTGGAATGATTAGGAGATACCTGAACCTGTGAGTGAGATAAGGGAGTCAAGGTAGCCTGTTGACAGTGGAAATCCCGTAAGTAACTAGGAGCAGCCCTTGTTCTTGTGGACCTGCGTAGGTCAGGTTGAGGAGAATGAGGTGATGGGGAATAGGCAATACTCTCAGGTGATGGGATTGGAGGTGAAGGTTGAGATGTCTGGGCTTGTTGATAATCAAAAAGGTCAGGAAGACGACAGGTGAAGACCGGGGAAGAACTGGTGTTTTCTGAAGTAGAGTGAATGAGTTGTGGTGAAAGAAAAGGAAAGGTGTGCTCGTGAAAAATGACATTTCTAGAGACAAAGGTAGTGTTAGTGGTAAGATCAAGAAGTTTGTAACATTTAACTCCATAAGGATAGCCTAAGAAGATGCATTGTCTACCCCTAGGATCAAACTTCTTGCGGCCATGGGTGATGGTAGTGGCATAACAAAGACATCCAAAAATTCGAAGATGATTGTAAGTAGGTTTGACAGAAAATAAGACTTCATATGGTGATTTATTGTCAAGAGGAGGTGTGGGAGTTCTATTAATGAGATACACAGCTGTAAGGATGCAATCATTCCAAAAATGAAGGGGCAAACCAGATTGGAAACGTAAGGATCTAACCACATTTAGAATATGTTGGTGTTTCCTTTCAACTATTCCATTTTGTTGAGGAATCTCCACGCATGATCTTTGGTGGATAATGCCCTTTTTGTTAAAGAATTTTATCATTTGGAACTCAGTACCATTGTCACTTCGAAGAGCCTTGATTTTAGTGGCAAATTGGGTTTCAATAAGATTGTAAAAGGATTCAATACACCTTCTAGTTTCAGACTTCGATTGGATAAGATAAACCCAAGTAGCTATAGCTCGTGAAAAATCATCTACTATGGTCAAGAAATAACGGGTTCCATCATAGGCAGGGGTTGAACAAGGCCCCCAAAGGTCACAATGTATCAAGTCAAATATGGCAAGTGACTTATGGTGGCTAACAGGGAATGGGAGCTTTTGTTGCTTAGCAATAGGACAAATAGAACAAGGAACATTTATATTAGCATTTAAACTGTCTTTTACAGCAGGATCATCAATTAAAGCTAGTCTAGAACCTGAAAGATGACCAAGGCGACAATGCCAGAGGTTAGATATATAACTTCCAGCTGCAACTGAAGCAGAAACAAATGAAAAATGAGGATTCAAAGAAGACAAAGTTGCTGTAAAGGCATTTTGAGGTACTTCCACTGTCACTAGATGATAGAGGCCATTCTTGAGCTCACCCATCCCAATCGTAGTCCATGTGGAAAGGTCCTGGATGAAGCAACAGTTTGACAAGAAAATTAAGTAGCAAGTTAGTGAATCTGTGAGCCTCTTAACAGAAAGTAAATTGAAGGAGAATGTTGGTACACATAAAACATTAGTAAGGAGGATGTTTTTTATTACTTGCACATTACCCAAATGAGTGACAAGAATATAATTGCCATTAGGTAATTTAACTGAATATGAGACCTCTGAAATCATGGAAGAAAAGTGAGAAGTGCTGCACATCATGTGATCTGTAGCACCTGAGTCAATTATCCAAGGTTTATTAGTGAAGGACATAGATTTTTGGCTAAAAGAAGAGAAACAGTGAGGTATACCGAATATTTTAAAAGCCTTAGGCTCGGAAGAGGCAAGGTGATGGATGACCTGTGCATGATTTACAGAGGGACCAACAGTGAAGAGATCCTTGTGCTGAAGCAAGGACATTAGCTGCTGATATTGATCCTTAGTGAAGCTTATTTTGTCCTCACAGTTTTCCTGTGTATTGGAATCATCTGATGAATTGACCTGGTTAGCACATGGCCTGGTGTCCTTTCCTTTGAACAACCTATGTCCTAGAGGGTAGCCGTGTATCTTAAAACACTTGTCAATGGTATGACCAGTTAGATTGCAGTAAGTGCAGAGAGGAGCTGGTGCATTGCCTATCTTGAAACAATTGGTAAGAGAATGTCCCTGTATTTTGCAATGACTACAATATGGCCTCTCCTTTCTTCCATTCAAGATGGGCTTAGAAGTGGGTTTGTAATTAGAATAGGTAGCTTTGGTCATCAAGGCCATAGTCTCAGGATTTGGGAAGGCAGAAATAATGTTGTGAAGCTGTTCTTGCTGCTGAATGAGGAAAAAAAAAACCTTGTTGATCTGAGGGATTGGGTCAAGCAGCATGATCTAGTCTCTAGTGTTTGCATATTTATCGTTCAAACCCATGAGGAATTGAATGACATTATCCCTTTGATGTCTCTCAGTAATAACAGTTAATTTTCCACAGGTGCAAGGTGGTATGAGATCATAGACAGCAAGTTCATCCCAAAGAGTTTTGAGTTTTCCAAAATAAATACTCACAGATTCATTTTCTTGTCGCAGGCTTGCTAGATTTCTTTTCAATTGGAAAATTCGAGGCCCATTTTGCTGGGTGAAGCGGAGTTGAAGTTCATTCCATACTTCATGTGCATCATCCACAAAAGCAACACTGGATTTCACTGCAAGACTGATGGAGTTATGTATCCAAGAGACAACCATGTCATTGCACCTCTCCCAAGCATCCAGTAAAGAGTCCTCGGGATCAGTCGGCCGGTGAAGGTTTTCGTCGATAAATCCAAGCTTATTCCTCGCTCGAAGAGCTCGACGCATAGCCCGTGACCATGTGACATAATTATCAGAAGTTAACAAATCTGTAACTAATATGACAGTGGTGCTATCCCCATGATCAACCCGGTAAGGATTGTTTGGGTCAGCGAAATTGAGGAAAGAAGAATTGGGGTTTGATTTTGGAGCAGCAGAATTTAATTCAGCAGAAGCCATAGCTTGCGAATCTGTTGGTTGTTCTTCCATGGAAATGAAATGGGATGAAACACGAAAAATTAAGCCTAGAGCTCTGATACCATGTAAGAAAAGAAGGAAGAACTTATGTGCTCTATTTCATTGCATAATAATTAATTGAATTACAATGCTCTGCTGTAGGTTACCTATATACACAAGATTCTATCCGTGTAACAAAAAGGAAAAAAGCATTTACTTGTACACAACAGCACAACAGAAAATACAGCTCAGCCAAAACAAAAGAAGCTTCTAGTATCCCTAGCCAGGTAGGAGCTGATGATGTGTAGTGGATGTATCTTGTATGGAGCCACTTGTATCAGTATTGGTGAGCTGGCTTTCATCAGTAATTGAGAGCTGTGATATACGGTGGAGATGGAACATCACCTTTTCTTCACTTGTCAATTTAATACATCCATTATGGGGGAAGATTCGTGCATGGTTTGACATTAGACGTTCGATGTCTACACTACCTAGCTCATTGAAGTGGATAAAAAAGGAGGCTCGAGGGATGTCTAGTCAAAGTAAAGTTAGGCGAATTGCTCTTGCGAGCAATATTTACCATCTATGGATGGCACGAAACAAGATAATTTTTGAGGATCTAAGACCACAAGTCGATAGCGTTGTTACACGAATTAAAACACATGTATACAAAATTATGTTTTTTTTGTATCCACATGTGTTGATTTACTTTGAATCTCTGGTATTAGATCTTTAGATCTACTTGTTTGTACATCTTTTTATTTTGTTTGCCTGATTATGATCTTGTATGGGAGGGATTAAAATCGGATTAAAATTAAAAATATAATCATTATTGTTGACTTTTATTAGACGAGTGGGACCCAATAACGACCATATTTTCAATTTTAATTGGATTTTAATCCCTCTCGAACGGGGCCTATGTTTGGTGTATTTGTAAACGTACTTGATCTTTGTTTGCCTCGGTATGCCTGATGTATTTATACATGATTTTTGATCAATATATTTTACATTTATCGATAAAAAAATAATAATAATACCAACAAAGATATCTAACACTTGTACTCTTTACTTTCAAACAGAAGCTTGTTGGGTAGTGAAGTGGTGATGGTTGATATCTACTAAGATAGTGACTAGTTGATCGTCAATAACAAACTTGCCTGCCATTTTTCGATAGAATTATCCATATATCCTATACATTTTTTCGAATTACTTCAGTTTATTACCTGCCATTCTGATCTAACTGGATGCTACTGATAAGAAACGACATGGTTTTGAAACAAGGGTAATTACATTTGAGAACATTGGCAACTTGTCACAGAGGATTCAAGACGGTTCAATTAATGCTAAGATGATAATTGAAACTAAGATTGAAATCAACAGAACTGAGTGGTCTAAATGCATAAAATTTTCATGACGACGATCAATGCAAGTTTGCATTCTCGCTCGATCTTCATAGTGAAAGGCACAGGAATGCATCAAATGTAAGTCATGCCTGGTGATCAGTGAGAGATTTCTTATGATGTAAATCCATTCTCAAGGAAGCATACCAAGAATGAAGGCCAGAAACATGCTTTAGCTTGCAGTAAATTAGCCATATTTAAATCTGCAAGAGAACATCTTGATNAGGAAGCATACCAAGAATGAAGGCCAGAAACATGCTTTAGCTTGCAGTAAATTAGCCATATTTAAATCTGCAAGAGAACATCTTGATCTCCTAATAGTAATAAAGAGCTAAAGAGAATAAAATGACATTTTGATGAAAAAATTGACTCAAGTAATTGAAAAACTCAGACTATTAGCATTGGGAAACAACCTCTTAAGCTTGAACCTACGGAATAAATATTCAAGGGAAAGTAGAGGTTAATTAGGAAACATTTTGATGGTGGAATTCGGCCAACCCATATTCGAATACATTGGCATATTTGGAATTTGCTGTCCACTGTAAGGTTCAGAGCCATGATTAAGAGAGCCGCCGTCATTCTCCCCGGATGAATCACTTGAAGCACTTGAGGAAGGACCGGCCCCTATCGCTGGAGCATGGGAGTTCAACATATGCACAGGTGTAGCCACAGACGGCCCAGACTTCGGTTTTTTCCCATCAGCAATGAAGCTGCCCACCACAATCTGGTAGAGAGGTACAGTTTGATAGTGTACTTTGACTCACAGATATGCACGCACGCACAGAGAGAGAGAGAGAGAGAGAGAGAGAGTTAAAACTGAACCTGTACTGGTGATGCTGCTTTAAGCATTCCTGCAACTCCACCACCCAAAACTTTACCATCTGACCCAGCCAGTGAGACACTCAGACCACCAGTTCGGCTGCAGTTACCATTACTCTCTGACCGGGAGAAGGAACCTGACAAAGAGATGATTTCAAATCGACCCTGCAAATAGAGAAATGTAATGTTACGCACAAGCTACAACAACAAACTCAAACATATCTTAGTGTTAGAACTGAGAGACCAGTTAATAATGGAATAATACACCCTAGCATTAGCTATTGACAAAAGATTTGATGCAGATCTCTCTTAAAATTAAACATCAGCATGCTAAAACATTGCAAGGGCAGGATCGACATGCCATCACAAAGCAATACACAAGCATGAATCCATAGTTAACCTGAATTCTAAACTTCTATCTAGAAATATCTTAAAAGCTAATCCATGGATAGAGATTTTGGTACATCCAGAACATCATACAGCTAACAACAGCTGTTTTTTGGCATTTGTAGCTTATTTTGTATTTCATTGCAAATTCCCCACCACTCCAATTCATGGAATGTAATTTACTATGTATCAAGAAATATCTAAGGACTAGAAGTCTCGGTGCCTTCAGGTTTTATTGCAAAAGGCAATGGTTACTTGTGCGTGCTAATCACCTAACAATAATAGGGGCAACTCAAATTCCAATCGCACCCCTTTTTTGCTCCAAGGTGCTAACTTAAAAACCTTCGTACATCCTAGGCATCAATTGCCATGTCCAACAGATTTCTGCAGTCCAACTTCATTAACAATGTTGTGCACAGGAACTAAAGGCAATATACCTATATGCAAACAGATAATGGAACTCTGTTTGATCAAAAGATACCTACCACGTCAACAACATATATTGAACCAAATATACACTAGTATATTTAAGAGACAAAATACCCATGAACATAAACATGGTAAAAGTGAGAATCTTATGATAGGTTTTAAAAAAAAAAAGGTAGACCAAAACTAACATGACCTCCAGTGCTTAGGATAACCTTAAACCTTTAGGAAGAGGCAGCTCTTCACCCAGTGGAATTATGTGCAACAATAAATATAAATGACTTCAAATTTATTGGAAATATCGCATGGCTTATTATTGTTATGAAGGAGTGGAAGTTAAAGGTTAAAAGGTATGGAATATATTATTATTTTAACCAAATAAAGGATCCAATATTACTAGAGACAACACGTCGAGATGATCATACCATTTAGAAATTTGCTTGATAATTAGCACTCTCATGTAACAATTTCTTAAACTAAAAGAAAACAAGAGCTGAACCTTAAAAGACAAGGGAGAGCCTCAGCCTCATAAAAGAAGTGGCAGAAAGTAAGCAAAAGAAAGCAAAGACACAGGCATGTTTCAATAATAACAAACAAATTTAATAATTTGCTTCTATCATCGAATTCACCATCAATTTATTAAAACCATTTAGCCACTATGTGAATTCGATAAAGATAGCACCAATAATAGGCATTGTTCTATTAAATTAGTTCTCATACAAGAAGAAAGCTTGAGGGATGTTGATAAAACAGGAGATAGGAAGAAAAATTGCACATTTGTTATGTGGAAAGATGCATTACATTTGCAAAATCACCTTTATAAATAAATGAAATTCATGTTCACCGTTAATAGAATCCTCAGACCCTAAAGCCTTCACATAAGTGCAAGCAAAGTTTAATAAGCAAATACATTATGAATTTCTGTAAAAGATATCTCGCATCGATACGAACATTAAGTAGACCATCTATCACATTTTTGAACCTCTCCTGATGATATAGAGATTTTTGAGATAAAAAGAATACCAATGCATCATCAATGTGACAAATTATAGGGCATATAGACACCATATGTGTGTCCATATACAAAGTTGCACACACCTCATATGTTATTGTGCCACCGGACATTGCTGGTTGGCAAAGGGTGACATTGCAAATGGCACCATTAGCAGATAGAATGCAAACAGTACGTGGTCCTTGCTGCGAGAAAGCCATGATCTCTGAAGCTACATCCTGCGAAGGAAGAGCCAAAAAGCAAAAAAGGAATGAGAAAAATTATGGATCGTTCCTTAGTGCATAAGGCTTCTTTTATATATTAAATTAGTGGGGGAAAGGAAAACAAAACAGTAAAAGCTGGTTTATCACGCTCTTTGCCACCTCAAAAAACAAACAAACGAAAAGAAATCGAATGTAGTAGAATGTCGTTGTTAAACATCTTCCTTAAATATGTATGAAAACCAATCTACCTCATTTCCTTTTAGATCCAAATGCCAAAAAGAGATTTCCTTAGTATTTGTCTCACTAAAACCCTAAATCAGAATAGAGACCAAGTGCAATGTAGGAATTTTAAAATGTACATCTAATACCTCAATATAAATAGTGATAGAAAGAGGACTGTAATATCAACTGACTGCACTCATATCAAAAAAAAAAAAACTAACTGCACAAAAGATGAAGAAAAAAATGGTAGCATAGCAGCTTTTCATCTTTAAGGTGGGGATGTGGGGTACACATAATTTGAACCAATACTTGTTCCAAATTCTTTTTGTATGACTTATTTCTTGACAATCAAATTTCCCATGTTAGATTGTTGTACAATAGTAATGATCCAGGCATGCCATTATTTGTAGTTCTCTTGATAAATACTTTGTAGTTTATTAGTTATCAAATGAAAAGCATTCCAAGACAGTCTATACATATTCTGAACCTTCTTCAGATTATAGCACACTAAGTTGATTCCAGTGTATTACATATATAACATGGCCAAGTCATACGTAACCCTGCATTCCACAAAGTTAAGCAATATAGGCACTTCCTTTTTAGACTTTTACGTATATTTTCCTTTGGTACATCCATTTTAACAACATAGAAAACATGCTAAACCTGCCAGCTACATGAATCTTTTTGCCACTCGGTTTAATCTAACATCATATGTACTTAAAGGTGCAAATAGATCAAATGTCTACAATCACTCAAGCCATGTTGATATTGGTCTACTTATCCCTCTCAGCCTATATTACATGGTTCAAAATCATATCACTCCATTAAATAGGAGCTTTTTCATTAATTTCCCAAATGCTAAGCACCATGAAGCATAGCTATCTAATAATTGTTCTACATATCACTCCAACAAATATGAGCTTTGCTCATTAATTTCCCAAATGCTAAACAAATAAAAGTTACTCTAGGGATAACAGACTGATCTCCCTCAAGAGCTCACATCGATGGGAAGGTTTGGCATCTCGATGTTGGCTCTTCTCTCTTTCCATCTAACCAGCTTTAATCTCGCACATAACATCATCTTTAATTCTTCATCGAACTAATATTATGAGTGGAAGGAAATTATGGATTCCGTCTTAAATCTACTTAACCTAATACCTTCGCTAATCAAGGTGCTTCTCAAATGTTCCAACTTAAAATTTACGTTGCTCCTAGTTTCATCAACTAAAATTAGATCACCTTCAAATGACATAAGAAGATGTCATTTGTTTTCTACCAAGTTTGAACTTTGAACTACAGTCAATAGATGATAACAACGAAAAACAATAATCGTGAAGTAATACAAGAGCTACCAGTCATCTTAGTGTACTCCTATTTCAATCCAAGAGTTACCATCATATATGTCCTATTTTTGATTTCCCACATGAAATTCCTTTCCGGATAATATATGGTAGAATTTCACGGTCACTGTTTGCTTAGCATATGGTGGCCGACTTTTTGGAAAATCTCAAGTTTTAGTTTCAATGTCGAGTTGTGGGTCCATCTTCCACGTTTATACTCCTGTTTCTTTATCAGTACATAATGGAATGGAGTTAATTTAACTTAAGTATCAATTCCTAAACATTTAATGGGTAGGTCAAGGAAACAATGGGGACAACAATTTAGGAAACCTCTGTTGCAGAGATGTACCCCATCATGAATCCAAATTCGTAAGTAGGAGGATTTGGAGCATATTTGGGCTGAACTTGCAAATCCAGCACATTGAAGACTTGACCTTTTCACAAAGGCAATTCAAAATGAAACAAGTCACGCTTCAATATTTTTTTCAAATGCAATGAACTAAGCATTTAACATGGGACATATATTGCAAATAAATTTACTCAAGCAGTTCATAAATGGTGAAAGAGGCAAAACTCCATCCTTTCAACTAGTATTTACAAGCACTCATTCTTTTCTTTTTTCTTTTTTGTTATTAAATACAAGTAATTCAACTTTTATTTAGAGTAGATGCATATAAAATTACTTTGGAGAAGCCCTTTTTTAAGCTAAGGCTTTTGGTTAATTATACCTATACACAACGTGTATTTGTCATTTTAGGAGAAAAAGATGACATAAAAGTTATAATAGAGGATTAGGTTGTCACAAGATGCAATTGTGATATGTATTTAGTTTCAATAGTTGACGAGGATTTAGTTTCATAGAATTAGAGAGGTTTAGGCAGAATATAGAAATGTTATATAGATCCTACTGATTGGAAGGTATGCAAAAATTTGAAAAGCAAGTTGTATAAGCAGCAAAACAAGTCATTTTTTTATGGAACTACTTATAGTGCAATACAATTGCAAACTATTTGATTCCATACGGATCATTCACTAGATAAAACACAAGATCAAATGAAGTGGTAAAAACTAAAAAGGAATTCATGTTATCATCACAAATTTCATTGAAGAAAAGTTTAACTTCTAGTTATTGCACAAAGCTCCAGCAACATTTTTTATTAGGAAATTTTCAAAGTTGCCACATTCAAGCTCTTGCTCTTAGTTGATGCTATAGTGGCTTGGACCACATTAAAGGCTACCTAAAACTCAAACTCTTCATACTTTCCCAAGCCTTCATGAAATAGCCTTATTAATTAAATAGACCTAAGATGCAAAACTTCACAAATAATCCTCATTTGCAAATCTGCGAGACAAACCTGGGCCCCGGCGAAAGGCAAAATTGACTATTTTCTTACAACAAATTGACTCCCATAAAGGGCGTGACGCTCAATAAACCACATACAATTATGACTTCATCAAAACTCAAAGCTTTGCTGCAGTCACCTTTTTCAGTCGATTACATTCCGAGTACTCATATTTTAGATTTCTAGTTAAGAAAAACCTTATCAATCACGTACCAAAAGGATGGCACTAATTAGCCTTTCATAACACACTATGTATCATTTCATATGAAGTTATTTGTGGCACTGAATTGTCTTGTGATCGAACAACCAAATGTGCTATAAACCTATATCTTTCCAAAAAGGGAAAAAAGCAACTACATAAATATTCATGCATTCATAAGAAATGATCACCTGTTTTATAAATTTTTTCCACGAATAAACTTCACGTCACAACAATGCCAACTACCGGGGAATAAGGTGTGAAGCTCCCATATTGGGGAGTTTTTAATTGCATACCTTTTTCAGCATATTTTACACTACGGCCGACATCATATCTAATTACGTATAAACTATTATTATGACAACACTCTTCATCAGCAAATAATTCTCGATGTGAAAACACAAACAAGGAACTGCTCTTCGAATAGGAAAAAAAGCGACTCTACAGGGTCTTCAAGATCTCCTAAAACTTACCTACGAACAAAAACCATATCGATTCAATTATTTCCACACAATGAGTGATTCAATTATTTGATCTCTTGACTAACGACAACAACGAACTAAATGCTCATTTGTTTTACATTATAATCTTATTGTAATTTAAACATGAAACCAGTGTTCTGAAAACCAGATTGGATTGGCCGGTTCAACCAAGAACCAGCCCAAAAATCTGATTTGGTTATAACTTAAAAACCACTTAATCAAAAAGGGGGGGAAACCTGTCTATTGGCTAGTCAAACTGGGAACCGATTGACTGGTACTGGCTTTCCTGTTTAGCCGGGTGGCTTGACTTCTACAAAAAACAAAAAGCAAAAAATAAAAAAATTAATGACTTGCAAGCCCCAAAAATGAAAGGCCCATTAACGCACATTGCTCCACCTCTTGGCTACCATTTATACCCTAATTTTAAGTGTTTGGTTGTACAAAAATGCCTATGTGCAATAGCCTAATCTCACTTTCCTTTGTATATTTCATTTTTAAATGGTTAAGATTGGTAGTTGTTTAAAGGAATATGGTGAAACCATTTTTAGTTTTAAAAGTTGGATTACTTACAGATTTTTTTTAAAGTAAAAGTGTTACAAGAAAAGGGAAAAATATTTACTTCTTACTCAATGTAGAAAATAACATATTTCAAATATAAATATAAATACTATAAAATTAAAATTAAAATTAAAAATGTAAAAGAAAATTTAAAGCCCAAAATAAATTATTGATTTCTTGATTTAATTTCTCTCTCTCTCTCTCTTTTTTTTTTTTTCTTTTTGATCCACTTCACTTCACTCCATTTAATTTTATTTTGTTAACCCACTAAGATGCTACAAAAATATTTTTGTAATCCAAAAGAAATCATTTTTCTAAATATATTATTAATTTAGACAATTAAGTAATTTTTGCCAAAAAAATTTTGTATATAAATATATTTATTTATTTATTCACTGTCGATCAGACTCTTGTGGACTCTGGTGGAACCCTGTTCAACTTTTCGACTCTTGATCCTTTGTATTTTTTGGATCAATGCTTGGGCCCATTTTCACAAAATTAGGTCAAATTCAAATTTTAATTTTAACCACAAATTTTTTAAAACTCGTAACTACTATCCACTTATGTTCTATCAGTTTATAATTTCTTCAAAAGCAAAGTCTTCCTCCCAATAAATTTTTTTTTTTATAACCGTGGATGTTCGGGCCAGCTTGCGAACCTCGACTAATTCCACGGGACCCTAAAGTTTACGGTCGGGCACTCACTTCAGTGGCCCTGAGGGACCCACAACTACTATTAACTTATTTAACACTCATTTCTATTAATTCATAATTACAGCACCTTGTAGTTTCTTCCAAATAAGCACCAAGTCTTCTTCCCAATAAATTTTGGGTAGGCTAATTGAATCCTTTTTTGCCATTCTGGTTTCAATTTAGTTCATTGCTAAACTACTAGGAGATTCAAAGCTACTAGATCCTTAGCAACATAACACTTAATTAGAATTGGTCTACCCTTCTCTCTTTAATCATTTTCTACTGAAATCATGTTACTTTTATTAGCAATCCTTCCCTTATTTTATCCTCCATCGATGCCACCTCCACTCGTTAGCGTACATTCTCATTTTTTTTCTCATGATTCTTATCCATTTTAGTAATGCCCACACATCCATGTTAGCACTGTCATCTCTGCTACGTCAATTTCTGGACATCTTGTCCTTCAACAACAACACTTGTCTCAAAGAACTAACCTTTTAATCTTGTAGGTTCTTCTTATCATTGACCTCTTAACTTCATACAGAAAATTATTGAACTTATTCCAATTAATAATATTATTCTGTCTGGCTCCACAAATAACATACATTCTCTGGGTAGTAAATGCAATGAAAAAATACCAAGGAATGCAACACATAACATTTCTATAGAACTTCAAATTTCCCTTTTTATATGTACTAATACAAAATCATCAAAATAACATTATAAACTCACCTCACCCACGTTCACGGTAATAACATGTGGTGTAAATCCAACTCCCGGTGCTCCTACCAACAAGAAAAGAAACTTCATTATTACACCACCATAATCACTTACTTGTATATGAAATACATGCACATATCGATAATAAAAGCATTTGATTGACAACAACCTAGAGCATTCAACTGTCTCTTTCCGGAACCGGGAGGCCTACCACGGTTGCGCTTGGCAGCAGTTTCAAACAATGGGGTCCCACCACCAGAATCAGTGAGGGACACGGCAGAGGAAATCTTGGTGGCAGGATCAGGGGACAGACCAAGCCCAATGGTGTTATCAGGTGAGTACTTTCTGGGGCGTCCCCTTTTCTTTCTGGCAGACTCAATGCTGAACCCTCCAGCCTCCCCACTGCCACCTGAAGCCAATTTATCAGAGTAGTGATGATCCAGTGGGTTGGACGCAGAGGCAGAAGCCATGGTGTTGAAAGGGTACAGATTTTGTTGTTGCATCATAGTTGCAGTGGTGGTGGCAGAATTATTGTTGCTGGAAATGGTGTAAGAGTTGTTGGGGTGTTGGGTTTGAGCGTGACCCGCATAGATGGTTGGGGTTTGTTGAGGGTGGTGGGGACGAAACGGTGGGGGTGGTGCAGACGGATCCTGAGAATCCATAAATCACAGTAGAAGCCAATATAATTCGAAATGAAATCAAAAAACTGAGAAAAAAGGGAGATCGGAGAGAAAGGTGTTTAAGATTTAGGGTTTTACCGATTTATTCTGGTAGGGTAAATGGCTGAATGCACGGCTTTAACCGACTGAACTGAACTGAACAACTACTCCATCTTGATGGGCGGGTTGGGTCGTACCCATCACATAATCCAGTGGATTCGATTGGACTCTTCCTTCTTTAAGTTTTGGCCCGCTGGCTCATTTTCAAAATACATTTTTTCTCTTTTTTTTATTTTTATAACCGTGGATGTTCGGACTAGCTTGCGCGCACCTCAACTTATTCCACGGGGCCTTGAAATTTACTGCCAGGTACTTACCTCAATGACTCTAAAGAGACTCGAACTGGTGATCACTTGGGAACAAACCCAAGGTCTGACCAATTGAGCAACCCCTCAAGGTTTTTTCTCTTTTTTTTTAACTACACATTCTTTAATAAAATAATATTACACATAAATTCAAAATTTTCTCTTATTTTTTAACAATACATTTTCGATCAATCTACTATTTCAAAATGTATTCTTAACAAAAAAAAAACTGCCAGGTACTTACCTCAATGACTCTAAAGAGACTCGAACTGGTGATCACTGGGGGGCAAACCCAAGGTCTGACCAATTGAGCAACCCCTCAAGGTTTTTTCTCTTTTTTTTTAACTACACATTCTTTAATAAAATAATATTACACATAAATTCAAAATTTTCTCTTATTTTTTAACAATACATTTTCGATCAATCTACTATTTCAAAATGTATTCTTAACAAAAAAAAATGAGACTCAAACAAGCTCTTAAATTATTTCTATTTTGGAAACAATATTTAGCCCATGCTTGACAACCATTTAAATGAGGTTTTTGAGAAAAATAAGTTTTGAAATAATAATTTTTTGAAGTGGAAAAAAGTTTTGGATTTGTGTACAGAATATTTTATTGTAAGAATGTGTTTTTGAAAATGAATTTGAGAAAAGAAAATTAGCCCTTGTTTGATCACATTATTTTCAAAATATATCTTTCTCTCTTATTTTCAATCACAATTTTTCAATAAAATAATATTGCATGCAAACTCAAGACTTTTCTTACTTTTTAACTATACATTTTTCAACAAAATACTATTCCAAAATATCACTATAATATAAAATAGGCTAACTTTAGCTGGACACGTGTCGCAATTTTCTATCGTCAACATACCTTTTTTTCTTTTTTATCTTCACACTACCATCACTTCGTTCATTTTCACACACAACGTGAACACCCCTTTTTCATTTTCTTTTCCAATTTCTTTCACCCCGATGTCGGCGTCTCCAAGACCTACCCACAACAAGCTGGAACCATCTGCCTCCATCTCATCCAAGAAATTGAGCACAACCAACACCTTACGAAGTTTCTACAGTTTTTAAAGAGTTCTTAGGATTTGCAATGAGTGGATTTCGAGGTAGAAGATTTGGTACTTCAAACATGTTTTGAGGCAATCTATGGATGAAGTTTCAAATCTTGGGTTTTGATTTCTATTATTTTGCTTTATTCTTGTTCATATTTTGAAAATGGCTGAATTTCACTTCACTATCACTATAATATAAAAGAGGCTAACTTTTGCTGGACACGTGTCGCAGTTTTCTATCGTCAACATACTTTTTTTTTTTTAATCTTCACACTACCTTCACTTCATTCATTTTCATACGCAATGTGAACACCCCTTGTTCATTTTCTTTTCCAATTTCTTTAACCCCGATGTCGAAGCCTCCAAGACCTACCCACAACAAGTTGCAACCATGTGCCTCCATCTCATCCAAAAAATTGAGCACAACCAACATCAGGTCATCTACACCTTACGAAGTTTCTACAGATTTTAAAGAGTTCTTTGGATTTGCAATGGGTGGGTTTCGAGGTAGAAGATTTGGTGCTTCAGACATGTTTTGAGGCAGTCTATGGATGAAGTTTCAAATCTTGGGCTTTGATTTCTATTATTTTGCTTTATTCTTGTTCATATTTTGAAAATGGGTGAATTCAACTTCACTATCACTTCACTATAATATAATATAAAAGAGACTAACTTTTGTTAGACACGTGTCGCAATTTTCTATCGTCAACATACCTTTTTTTAATCTTCACTTAGGTCATTTTCATACGCAATGTCAACAACCCTTGTTCATTTTCTTTTCCAATTTCTTTCACCCCGATGTTGGAGCCTCCAAGACCTATCCACAACAAGTTGGAACCTTCAGCCTCCATCTCATCCAGAATATTGAGCACAACTAACATCAAGTCCTCTACACCTTACGAAGTTTCTACAATTTTTAAAGAGTTCTTTGGATTTGCGATGGGTGGGTTTCGAGGTAGAAGATTGGGTGCTTCAGACATGTTTTGAGGCAATCTATGGATGAAGTTTCAAATCCTGGGCCTTGATTTCTATTATTTTGCTTTATTTTTGTTCATATTTTGAAAATGGGTGAATTTCACTTCACCATCATCACTATAATATAAAAGAGGCTAACTTTTGCTGGACACGTGTCGCGGTTTTCTATTGTCAACCTACCTTGTTTTTTTCTTTTTTTATATTCAAACTACCATCGCTTCATTCATTTTCACACGCAACGTGAACACCCGTTGTTCATTTTCTTTTCCAATTTCTTTCACCCCGATGTCTAGCCTCCAAGATCTACCCACAGCAGGCTAAAACCATCTGCCTCCATCTCATCCAGAAAATTGAGCACAACCAACATCAGGTCCTCTACACCTTACGAAGTTTCTGTAGTTTTTAAAGAGTTCTTTGGATTTGCGATGGGTGGGTTTTGAGGTAGACGATTTGGTGCTTCGAACATGTTTTGAGGCAGTCTATGGATGAAGTTTCAAATCTTGGGCTTTGATTTTTATTGTTTTGCTTTATTCTTGGTCTTATTTTGAAAATGAGTGAATTTCATACGATTTTAACTAATTATTTGTAGTTTATGTGCAAGATGAGGATTCTTGAAGAATTGAACAATGATAATATATTGTATTTCTTCATTCTTGGATTTTTGCTTTAAATATGGGGGTTTTAGGATATTTTAAAATCATTCTAGCATTTGGGTTTATGTTGGTATAGCCATTTTACTTGTGTTTGGGTGTATTGTTTGAAATGATTTTTTTTTCAGGATTTTTAGCCCGAGACCCTTTTCGAGTTTTGGAAAGGAAAATCTAGGTCAAGATTGGGTAGAGCCCTTATTGCATCTAGGGATGGCAAAATAGCTCGATCGGCTTGGGCTCGGGCTGGAAAAAGTCCGAGTCGGGTCGGTTCGTGGCTCGGTGGGATCGAGCCGAGACTCTGGTCGAGCCCCATTTTGGGGCATCGGTTCGAGCCGAGCCGGCCCGTGAGCCTAAAAAAGAAAAAAAAAAAAAAAAACTTTGCCTATCACTTTTTTTTTTAATTTTTTTAATTTTTATTTTAGCTGTAATTTTTTTTATATGTTAATATTTAGTTATTATTTATAATACGTATAAATTGCACAAATTTTAAATTCTTCAAAAAAATTTAGATTTGTCACGAATAAAAAAAAAAAAAATCGAGCTAGCTTGGGCCCGGCCAGACTCGCTAAGGCCCCAACCGAAAGCTCGGGTTGAGCCTAAATTTTATGGCCGAAATTTTGCTCAGCTCGGACCAAAAAAAGCTCGAACTATTTTTACTCGAGCCGAGCCCGAGCAAAAAATTTCGGCTCGTGGCTCGACTCGTTGACACCCCTAATTGCATCTCTTCAATTCAAGAACGTTGCAGCATCATGGAGCAAAACGAGTCTATGATGCCTTCCGTTTATTGCAAATAGAACCTTCAAAATGAATGGATGATTGAAGAAGGTGAGCATTTCAGGTGGGCTTAAATTGTCTAAGAAATCTTTATTTTCTTCCTGGAACTTCTGTATTTAAACTTCTCAAATGCTTATAATTGTGATTTTACGAATCATTTAATATTAGATGTAAACAAATTTTGATCCATTTTATGATTACGGGTACCGTTCATTCCCTTTATCAACACCTTTCTCTGATGATTTGGATTTTTCCATGTATCTGAAAATAGAAATTGGATTGTTAGAAATTTGGATTACAGGTACCGTTCAGTCTATAGATTATTCATTTATTGAATTTTGCATCCAATTAATCAAGGGCAAAGGTAATCTATTATAATACCCTCTAAAATTCTTAATGTCTGCTTGAATCTTGGATCGCTAGAATTCTAAATTAGATAAAAAGCTAAATTGCATTCGATAACAGAAGCAGTTGATTGTTGGATTTAAGAAATAGAGTAAGAACCTATATATAATAGCGCTAAGAAGAAATGTTTATTAGACGAACCATATGTAGTTCATACTTGTGCCTATTTTTCTAGGATCCCAAAACTTTGTCATTCGTTATCTTTAACAAGGCCTCATGAAACAAGTCTAATGAAGATCACCAAAAGTAAAGTGAATTTTCAATAGAACAAGTGAAAAAAGATAAAATTGATTATATAAAATGAACAAATTTTTTCTCAAAAATTGGATGAATTATCCTTATTTAATTTGATGTGCATAGTGAATATATATAGGTGTCAACCATTCTTCCCGAAGTGGTTCCAAGTGTTCACGAAAATATGTTTCGGATTTGTAGATCACCGCAAGTGTACGGATCGTTCACAAGTAATAAAGTGGAAATTCAAGAATTTCGAGTATCGTTCCCACGAGGATTGATCTAACGTGATTTTTATTATGTTAACCTTAACCGAAACTATAAAACTCAAGATGGTTGTTTTTGTGATTTTATGATGAAATTATGAA
>CAIGRT010216802.1:0-11538 GCA_903798405.1 Fraxinus platypoda
CGATTTGACGATTTTTGCTTACAACCCTAATTCACATGGATGGATTGTGATTTGTGAAATAAAAATTAGGTGTTTTTGTTTTCTTTTTAGTCTGTAAAATTCACATTTTCAATGATTCAATTATTGTTGGCCATTACAGTTATTTTATGTGTAGGTGTGACCATAATGAAGAGACAAAACATACGGTAGCTAATTCATAATTGTCCATTGAGCTAAACTTGGATATGTATTTCAGTGTATGTTCAAGGAACTAAAGTCTGTCTAAAAAAATCAATAATTTTTTATCGAATTGCTTTCATTGCATGCACTTGCTTAATTTTCATGTTGCTGCCCTTCACTGTACGCATGACGGGGAAAAAGAGCTAGTGCTATTTTCGGGAGATATGAAGAGAATACCTCGTCAAAGCCTACAAAAAGGTGTGCTCCGATCCAAGTGCCAATTGTATGCAGAAGAAATTTCTCTAACCAGTTGATTAGATGTACAATCATGCTACTCAGGGAATTTTGACAGGAAATGTTGACAACCAACACTTGATTGCATTCATTGGAAGATGGGAAAAAAATAAAAAAAATAGGCGAATCACAGTTCAGCACATCAGCTCTGTCAACTTTTCCTATCAAAAATTCCTTGTTTGAGTAGCTTAATTCTTATATGTATCCCCAACAAAGAACTGGTGAACACTTCCCTCGAGTTCAATCCAGCTGCAGCCATGAACTTTCTTCAGGTAAGCTGTCTGACATAGTCCCATGGACCAAATTGAGCATACATATTCGATAAGAGTACGTAAGAACTTGGATTATAAGAATCCATTCCAATTAGACGCTTAACGACTGGCACTCCAACGTTTAAGTTTTCATGATGCATGCACTTAGCAAGGTTCACCAAACTACATCATTTGGCTCAATGGGCATCTCCTTGACAAATCTTGTGGCTTCTTCTACATGCCCTGCCCCGGCAAGGATGTCAACCATGCATCCGTATTGTTGGAGCTTAGGCTCCATCTTGTGAAAGCTTCTCATAATTTCAAAGCACACCAAACCTTCCTTCACCACTCATAATTTCATAGCTCGCTCTATGCTGCCACACTTTGCATACACGTCAATCAAGCAACACCATTTTTACCACTAGCTACAAGCCCCATGGTCTTCCATATAATGATGAATTATTACCCTTTCGTCAATGCAGCTTAATTGCACAATTGCAGAAAGAGCAGCCAACAAAGTCAACACTATCGGGAGCCAAATCAAAACCACGCCAATTTAACATATCATTAAAGACTTTCAGCTCTTCCTTACAACGTCCACTTTTGGCATACCCAATCATCATTGCATCGCAGGATCTAGCGACATCAACTCTGCCCATTTTGCGTACCCATCAACCATAGTAGCCCAGCTCACCGCATCCCTTTCTGGCATCTTATCAAACAGAAGACTAGCCATTTCCAACTTCCCATTCTTTACGAATAATCAATCATCAAATTCCAAGAAATCAAGTCCCTCTCTGGCATTTTCTCAAACAAATCAGAAGTAATGTCGAAAACCATACTCCAACTACTCATAGCCACTGATCAGAGTATTCCAAGTGATTAAAATTTTCATCTCTAACGGCATCAAGTCAAAAAATTCCAGAGCTGAACTCACCATTCCACATTTCCCATACCCATTAATCATCAAGTAATACATAAAAGAATCCTTCTGGTGCAACCTATCAAACACCTGCCGACCAAACTGAATACACCCACATATTAGATACATACTGATATTCCCAAAAATATGTCATGACCCGAGCACGTACACTCGAGGAGTAATGTTGCCCATTCCACCAATTTTAGCCTAATCTTTTCAGGAATGGTGCCTTGGTTACGTGTCTCCTCGGGCACATGATGGTACACCCCTCCACGACGTAGACCTCATCGGGCTATCTCCTTGGGAAAGAACCGGTTAGCTTAGGGTCTCCTCTAGGTTATGCCTTGACTTCGTACCCAACAACACTTGATCCATTATGACTCTTCTGTAAGATAAGACTTATCCAATTTTAAGGAGATCGAGTCCTGTTGTAACTATTCCATCCTATCCAGATAGGACTTTATCACTAGAATTCCATCATTATCTAAACACATCAATGGTACAATACCAATCACATTACAACTCCTAAGTATGGAAAGACTTCCAAACACTTCACAACTCTTTAATCAGATAGGGATACTTAATTGATTTTATCTTACTAGGAGTGCACCACTTAATCTTATTAGGAGTGTACTATCTACTTTTGTAAATACAAGATATTGGATCATTGTTCAAGTACACTTGTACATAATTTTTTGTTTATATAGCCTCATGCATAAATTCTAACTTAAACATCGGAGGGGTGACGATGACACACCTCAACGCCTTTGTTTCAGATATGGAAGATTCTGTTCCTGCTCATTCTCAATTCTCAAGCTCGAAAAATCAACATATACAATTTTTGATAGAATCAGATACAAATTAAACAATTCTGGCAAATTCATATTTGGACAGTATACCTTGCCTTACTAAATGCAACCTTGAACATGATTTTAACACTAAAGAAAATGAATACTCATCCACTAAAACCCCAATAACAAGCATCAAAGCAAACACTTGGAAGGCATTTTCGTGGTCATTTCCGTGGGAATAAGATTTTATTAAGGGTCCGTTTGATTGTAAAAGTGGAAAATAGGGGGAAAGAAAATGAATTCCAGAGAAAATAATTGACTAGAACTTGTTTTCCAGGGAATTGTTAATTAAATGTGTTTGATTGATATAATTTTCCACCCGAAAAATTTTAAAATTTTGGATCTTTTTGTGTTCGTTTGACTTTGTTTTACATGAAAATTATCTATTAAAGTGATAATTTTACATTGCCAAAAAAAAAAAAAAAAAAAAAAAAACTAAAAAATCAATTTTTTCATCAAAGTTTAGTGTTCGTTTGACTTTGTTTTACATGAAAATTATCTATTAAAGTGATAATTTTTTTTCCACAATTGGTTATTACATTTGTTTCCATTGCCAAAAAGTAAAAATAATAATAATAATAATATTTCCAAGAAAATCATTTTTTTCATCAAAGTTTAGTGTTTGTTTGGCTTTGTTTTACATGAAAATTGTCCATTAAAATGAAATTTTTTTTTACAATTGGTTTCCACATTTTGGGTGAAAATGTGCACGTGTGGATATTAGTAGGAAAAAAATTTTCATAGCAAAAAATGACTATCAAACAAGCCAAAACATGGAAAATTGAAATTGTTTTCTAACTTCCATGGAAAATGATACATATCAAACAGGGCCTAATTAAATTCCAAATAGAAGGGTCTTCACAATTTTGAATAAAAAAGAGGCGTCTTGCAAAACGAGGGGCTTGTGCTTGGAAAAAGCTAAAATTAAGAATGATTTTAGACACGGGTTTTTTAACTGCCTGTGGTAAATTCGCATGAATTTGATTTATTTCCATCAGGTTCTGCATTTTGAAGCATAAGCAACGCTGGAGTACTGAGTTGCATGGCTGGCCCTGGCTTGAATTTACAGACACAACCATTAGATCTGATGCTTCGCTCTACAATTTCATAATATAATCATTTCAAAGCTGATATAGAATGTAATTATGGGACGGGTTGAGATTTTGTTGGGCCGAAATTGCGCATAAATTGTAGCCAGCTTAATTTTACTGAATTTTTAGTTAAATTATCATTAGCCCAAAATGAGCCACCTCTGGAAAAAAAAAAAGACGTTCGAGTTGTCTCAAAATAAGATCTAACCATCCATAAACGAGCCAAGCTCACGAGCAACTCCACCCCGTTTGCCATCCGAGTACAAGTGCAGAACAAGGAATTTTCATAAAAATCATAATTAATGCCATTATCTGATTCTTGACAAGATCGCACGGAAAAAGATGAACCTAAATTGACTCAAATTCGTGACACGTGGTCAGCCTGTATAAACGGATTGGTCCAATCTTTCCGAACAAATGGGAAAAAATGCAAAGAACTCGCCTCTATTACTTAAGATTAATCTACATATAAAGTATAAACCTTTCAAGAACGTGGCATGCTGTAACTTGAAAATCAACCCTATCTTAACATTCCCACATTGATTAGTAAAACCTGATCATCACCTCTCAAACATCCTTAATTCATCTGCAATCCATGGAATTTTCTGGACAAACCACGTTTGACCTTCAGGTGTAATTCTGCACAACAGCTGTTGGATTGCTCTCCAGTCCCAAATTTGCACAGAAAAAAATGATACTATTCTGGAGCTACACAGAACAAGAAAGAAACTCGATGCATAATTATCTTCATAACTGTCCTCATAATTCTTGGGCATCCAGATCAGGCTTCAAAGGATATTCAAGACCCTGTAGAGCAGGTATCCACCGCAAATCTTCTTCCGAGTAAGCTGGGATAAACCAGTACCTCTTGTCCGTTCCAAATACCTATACAGAACAGAAGATCTTGTAGGAGATACATAAATCGAATACCATAAACTAAAAAGGTGGCAAAAATTAGATTTTTCTGCAGTTTCGATTAGTGGGTTTTGCAAGGAAACAATGAATTTACAAATCAGCGAAGGAAGAGAGCCAATGAATTTTAGAGGATGTAGTCCCAGAGAGAGCAAATTTCAAAATTGTGCAGCACACACCTCAAGTCCTGGTAACTTGGAGGTGTTATTAAAAGTAAGCAAGTTCTAGAGATTGTAGCAAGGCATTTGGCTATCAAAAGAAGCACCTATCCAGTATCCAGGATTTGTCCTGGACAAGACTAGAATAGTGAAACTTGCTCCAGTCAATGTAAGATTACTTTGGCCTTTACTGGAAGTGAACTTGTCGCGGGGAAGACCATAAACTAATTGCAAACATATGTCAGATAAATTGCAAATCTATAATTCGAAGACGTGTAAACTCACATTAAGCAATGGGGACAATCTATTCAATCATAACGATGCATTTTGGCTTTTGCCCAAGGAATACGATGCATGAATCATTTAATGATCTGTAAGCATGCTCTGGGAGTTCTTTCTTGCTCACTAGTATTATTCCTTGATTATTATTCAAGTATAAATAATTGAGCTGATCTTCAAATCAAATTTAAATGCATTGGTTTCACCATTAAAAAAAAGAAAAGAAAAAAGAAAAAGAAATGATAGACGAAATCCAAAAGTGATCCAACCTGTTCAAAGTTCCTTTTCCGTCCAAGATCATAACGCCATTTAGGAGTAGTCTTCTCATATGCCTGAATACAAGCCAATGAAAACAGTCTGTTCTCCATATCAACTTCAGTTATAATGTATATTGGTAGAAGAGGAAAATGGCTTTGACAGGATCAATAAAATTCAAATATTTCGATTCAACCTCTCCCCTTCTCCCCATCTACTAGAACATTACCTATTGAACAATTTTCTCTAGCTATTTTGAATGTTTTAAAGGATACTAAGGGAGCAAAAGAGAAAGGAATTGCAATGCAGTGTTAAATCATAAAATTTGAATCCATGCACACCTGGTGCATATAATCGCACTGAACTCAACAATGGAAATCAAAGTATCCCAAAGATTTTAAACAGCAATTTGGACATACAGGGCTGCTCCTTCAGGTAATGAATGTTATGCTTACATAGTTAAGAGGACACATTTCTCATCAAAGTTAAACTACGGAAACATGGATTAGCACAATACCTCAATGGTTGTGGTATTTGCTGTCACTAATGATACGTGCATAATCAGAAATCCCAAAATGCTCAAAGAAAATGCTAAGTTTAATACTGCAAAATCAAAAGATTTTGTGAGTAAAATAATAAAAGCCACGAGCTGCGGCTGGAGCAAAATAATTATTTGGTAAAGAAATACTTGAGCTTACCAAAGGCTAGAAAAGTGGTTGCAAGTGTTCCCGGAGTCCCAGGTATATCATCATCAGTGAAGAATAAAATAAAATGTGGCAACAATGATAAAGTAACAAGACTTGTTTCAAGGAATGTATAGAACTGAACAATGAAAGAAAGTCATCAGTAATCTTACATCAACATATTTCAATAACTAAGTAATTAAAAAATTTCAAATGCCTGCAGTAATTTAATATCAAATGCAACAATAATCAGCATCCATCAGGAAACAGAGCTTAACAAAAGATGTGAAAAAGTCACAAGCAAAATGTGCAGAATCAATGTAACCTTTTGAAGAAATCAACATGCACAGGAAGTTAAGTATTAGAGCAGATTCACAACACAACATAGTCATGAGAAAAAAAACCAATATCTTTCATTTTAAGTTGTGATATCGTACCAGGAAGAGAAGGAAATACTTGTAGTTCAATGCCCCAACACAATTGACTACCCACACACAATGATGATCCATTTTCAGCACACACCTCCCACCTAATAAAAAAAATCATTACTCTTGAAGAAATTATACAATGCTATAATTTCTAGGAAGTGCTGTGTAAGAAGCGACTCACAAACAGAACAATGATGACAACGAGGTGGTTTTAGCTGGTTGCACTTTCTACAAAAGCGGATTCTCCTGTTCTTCAGGTCTGCCGAAAATTCTGTTGCGGTCAAAGGGTCGGTATCTCCTCTTTCTTCATCCACTTTTGGCCTCCAATTTGGAGGAACAATACCCGGCTCCGTATAAACAACAGAAAAATAACTCCACAATAGCATTGCCAACTGCATAACCATTACAATGACTAATTATTCAGCTTCATTAGACTCATTACATGTTATATTTTGAATATCATCATGGCATTTACTACAATTATAGATCTAAAATAAAATTCACATTCGACCAATAATTCTTTTCCAAAACAAACCACCAAGTTTCCTAGAGCTAGAATGATCAAATTTGCAATCCACAACTCATTTACAGTGAGATTCTTGGCTAGAAGATTGAGATCCCAGTGAACTTTACCATATTTCCATTTCGTCACATTACTTTTGCTATTTCGAATTACAACAAACCAATCAAATAACCAATCCCATCTATCAGACACTACACTCGACCAAACATTGATTAAAAATCAGCTAACTACTGAGAACAAGCTAATAATATCCACAAAATTAGCCCTGAAGAACACCCAAAACCATGAAAATAAAAACATCTAACATTCCGAAATTGCCCAAGTAATTCACTGAAACTTACCAGACAGTGGAACAAGATCAAGACGGCCAAAGAAAGTAATGCCTCGGGCCGGCCGGCTTCGAGGCCCGGCCAATAATTGTTTATCACCACCGCATAATAGGTGAGACCGACAATGCCAAGAACCAGTAATATCATGATCGACCCCAGCCCCCTCAGGGCTCGGCAGAATTTGAATACATTCCACGCCATCACCGCCCCAGATTTATGCATGATATTAGCGATCAATTACAAGAATAAAATGTCCCAAAAAATTACAGATTCTTTTTCCTTTAGTTTGAATTTGATTTCCTATATGTTGAATAAGTAGTTAGGTTTTATGGCTTCCATGCAGGGAGTATGACTCCGGTGAAATCCATGGGCGAAAGCAAAGAAAAATTTCAATAAATAATAGTTAATATTAAAGTTTTTTTCCACAAAATAAATGTTTGTCAATTGCTGTATGCTAGCCTTTAATGGTTTTTCATATTCTCAATTTAATATTTTTGAATTATATGGAAGAATTAGTCAATTTACGCAAGTTTTCCTACCTACCAGGCTACTGCTGCTTTCCTTCTTTCTTTTGGTCGATGTCTAGAAGGTCTACTTTAATTAATTATTATTTTTTAATTCTACGTAGATTTTTCTTTGCTACAGTTACAAATATTTATATACTAGAATATTTATAACATTAAACTTTCCATTTAGGATTAGTAGGTAGGCTCACAAGTCACATGAACTAAATGGATCATTAAAAAATAGAAGAAACGATTGAATGCAAAAATCTATATTTACTTCTTTAAGTTGCAATTTGATAGAGTCCAGAAAATGTCCGACTACACGCACAAATATAATAAAAGATAGTGGACTATTTTTAATGAAAGAGGAGAATGCACAAATGAGAGCTATGCTGAAACTCGTGTGGTGGTCAGGGACAGATTTAGTTAGCTACTCAACACCAAATTTCAAAATTTGCTCAATATTTTCCTTATAGTTTTCAATTTTTGCTCAGCCAAATTAAAATTTAGTGAAAATTGTCCCCACAATTTTTTTTATCGTAGCTCCGTACCCGTGGTGGACACGATTTAGGGATGGAAGGGGAGGAGAAGGTGGTGGTGACAACGGTTGCAATGTCGACCAATAATTTGGGGAAGGGAAGAGTGATGTGTGGTGGTGGTGGTGGTGGTGTTGGTGGGAAGTGTAGGGGCGGGTTTGTGTTGGGGTGTTAGGTTGAAATGGTGATGTGAAAATTGAAAAGGAAAAATCAAGAAATAGTATTTGTAAAATTCAGTATTTTAGAATTTAAAAAAAAAAAGATGCGTAGTAAAATTAGAATTAGAATTATAATTATGGTACCTTGTGTAATTTCCTCTATAAAAAAATGCAAACATTATCCAAGCTTAGGGGTGAGCGGCCGTGAAAACCCAAGGGAAATATATGTATAACAGGTGATGCTACACGTACATAATGCAGTGTCCATAACGGTATCCATCCCCTCACATGGAGGGGGACCCACTTCGAATAAAATATAATATATTCGAAGTGACCCCTCCTCCATGTGAGGAGATAGATACCGTTATGAACGCCACATTATGTACAAGTAACATATTCAATGTACAAAACAGCGTCCACCATCCACACACACAAACAAGAAAATCCTCATAGCATTCTTTCTTTCTTCTTACAATGAAAAAATGATCTTGGCTGACTATTGTAAGGCTGCCCCCACAAAGTAGTATTAAAAAAAAAATTACATTTTAATTTTTAACCCCACAATATAAAAAGTCTAATTCTGCCCTGCTCTTCGACGGTCGTTTCAACAAACGGGTTTGTTGTTTAACATACGCTAATGAAAGAAAAGGACAACACAAAAGACTTTCAAAGTTGGCGTGAAGACTTCAACCAATTTGGACACCAACAAATTTGTACCGTCCAATGCTCTTAGTTTGACAATTTCACTAGTACACGTAAAAGAGGAAATGAAAATAAAAACAAATGAACGTTAGCCCTGCCATTAAATGGAAAATTGACACTGATATTACAAATTTAAAATAGGATGATTCAATTCTCTTTTTCCGTGGACTTACTATTCACCAACATTTTTTAAATCGAATAATTTATTTGCACTTAAAAATTAGACATCACGAAGATAAATGACCAGAAAAGAGCGTGTGACTACAAGGTTAAAAGCGTAAAAAGACAAACATCGAGAACATTTGTGCAATTTACCCAATTTACTGTAACCGAAAGCATAAACTTTGAAGTAATGCTATTTAGCATCACTGGTGTTTTAACACCGATCTAGAAAGCATCATTTGTGTCATTGAATTATAGGTTCAATTAAATACAAATATTAGATAGCATTATTTTAAAATTTGCAAGCTTGGCTATGGTGCACGTTAATTTGCTTTAAATTACATATTTTAATTTTAACTTGTTCTCTATTCTTACTTTTAATAATAATTGCATTTAATAAGTTATAGATTTTAATATTCTATTTCTTAATTATTCAAATAATATTTGAATTGATTGACAATTGATATATATATAAAATATGTTAAAGAAAAGATAAAGAGAAATCTATAAATATTTCTTTAAAATACAAAATGAAGAGCCAAATTAAAGAGTATTGTTGAAGTGTATAAAAAAAAAAAATTTACTCTCTGAATTTAAATATATTTTCTATTATATATAAAATGTAGGGACGGATGGATCCAGAACTGAACTAAATTTTTTTTTTCAACATTTTTTTATATAAAAAATTTCATACATAAAGAAATTTTAATGGGCTGGTGAACCTGGGCTAAAGGTCAGGCTAGTTCCCCTATATTCGTCCACGATAAGATGCTCTTTGTAAATAATTTCTTGAAAATGCTCATGTAAGTTATTTATAATGAAACCCATTTCGCTTTCTCTCCCTAGAAATCTCAACATTAATTTTGCTATTAAGGAATAAAAAATATCATTTAGTCATGGCATTTATAACAGAACTCAAATAGGCCAGTCCAATCTAGCACTTTTCAATCAAATGATAGACAAATCGTCCCCGAAACAACTTAGAATGATAATGATTGAGCAGACTCGAAGACAGGGAAATGATGGACAGATTGACTTGGCAGCACCTATTTGAATGTTTGTTTGTTTGTTTTTTTTTTCAAATTGTACAATCATGTGTCGACACATGTCACTACCCTGTTTTTGGCTATGTCTTTTAGTTTGTTTGTGTAGCATGATTGAACAACTAATTGGCATAGATTAACTGATTACTCCAAAATGACGTATAACAAAATCTCGTCCTCACAAATAGATATCTTTTTTGTCTTTTGTTTCCAAAGGTTTCTTGTTATCTTATTACATCTTGGCCGGCTTCTATATATGGTCCCACGTATCTCATTATTTTGTGCCGTAAGAGAGTAGAAACTAACGTCGTTCCAATCTTATTGGTTATTCCCACCACATAATTAGTTTAATGTCGTGATAGAAATGGCATTTTCTATAGACAGCCGACTGGGAGATAAAGGGACAACAAAAGTTGCCCTCAGAACCTAGTTGAATGGCTTGTGTATATAATATGCAGTTAACATGAAATTCTGATACAGAGAAAGATGGAAGAGGAAAATAAGAAAGGAACTGTGTGTGTAACTGGTGGAACTGGATTTGTGGGATCTTGGCTTATTAAGAGGCTTCTTCAACATGGATATTTTGTTAATGCTACAATAAGGAGTGATCCAGGTTTGTGATTTTGCATCTTCTGGTGGTGATGGGTTCAATATCTTCATTTTCTACTATGTTTCAGCTTTCAACATAACGTCGATCCGTTTTGCATTGCTTTTGAAAAGCCAAAAGGAGCTTCTGAGATCCAAAAACAATTGTTTGACTCGTTTGACTAATTTTATAAAAGTATTTCTTCTGGTTAGAAAAGTTTTTAAAAAAAGATGATCTAATGTAGATTCCTCTAAAAAAATTCTAGAATAGGAAGTGCTTTTAAAAATTAGTTTTCAAAGAAAATTTAAGATAGTTTCCTCAAACAACTCTTCTACCGCATGCAAAAATTAATGGTTGTGCAGGTTGATTCACAACTTCTAAATGGTTAAAATGTTTTGAAGATGGGAGAAACATTTTTTTTTTTATAGCTGAATTATGTTTTCAATGTATTCACTTAAGTGCGTGTCATAAACAGTGGCGATAAAATTGAACTCAAAACCTATAATTGTGTCAATATCTTGTTGAACCACCTCATATAAATTTAAACTACTGTAGAAAGATTAAACAAGGGGCAGAGCTGCTGGGGGTTAAAAAAAATTTGACGGGGCAAATATATGAGAAGTCTCCACGTAAAAAAAACGATTTTTTTTCTTCTAAAAACAATTTCTTTGTAAAAATAGTAAATAAATAAAATAAAATAAAATTTGGCA
>CAIGRT010216819.1:0-12146 GCA_903798405.1 Fraxinus platypoda
CAATCTTGGACATTGCCATAATCACACCAGAAGAATATCTTAAAACAGCCCCTATTCCAACTTTCTCCAGTTCTTTAAATGTTGCCCCATCCACATTTAATTTCAGAAAGTTAATATCTGGAGGTATCCATTTGAGATGTTTTCGGATCTGAATACAAGTTGGCATCCTTGCTTTTTTGAACATCTCTAACATACCCAACGCATTATCAGCTATCTTTCTTGGATCCTGCCTAATTTGCTCGTGCACAAATTTATTCCTTCTGAACCAAAAACTCCAGAGCAGCATGAAGAAAGTATCCAGCTTTGTTACTTCTTTTGTCTCACATAAAGCAAGTGCCTTTTCCTTGATTTGTCTGCAATTATTGTTGACCAATTCTGGAAAGAAATTGTTCCAAACCCCTCTGAGCATGTTGCAATTTATCACAGCATGATGCAGATCCTCAGTTTCTGATTTACATAGACTGCAAAGACTCTGCCCTAAGATATGTTTTTTCGCCAGATTTAGAGCTGTAGGTAGCCCATCTTTGCATGCTCTCCACGCAAAAACCTTTATCTTATGCGGCACTTTCATCTTCCACAAATGTTTCCACAGCAGCTTCTCAGTTGGACCCTTTGAGGATCATGCTTGCTGCTGACCAATGTAGTTATGGATCATTCTGTAGCAACTAAGAACGCTAAAACATCCACTTCTTTCAAGGGACCAGAACATTCTGTCTTCTGCTTCGTCTAGACTGAGGTAAATTTTTTCTATATCAGAAACAATTCTTGGGTTGAAGAAAGTTCTCAGTTTGACCGAATCCCATGTCTTTTCATTATGAACAAATAGAGAATCCACTGTGTCATTCCTGGAGTGATCCCATACCACATTTCCTTCTGACAACAAGGCATGATGTCCTGGAATCCATTGGTCGTGCCAAATATTAACTGATGTTCCATCTCCTATGCGCCATTTACTCCCTGTTTGTATCCATCTTCTTGCCTCCCAAATGCCTCTCCATGTGTATGAGGGATTTTGACCCAAGCCATCTTTCAAGAAACTGCAATTTGGGAAATATTTTTCTTTGAACAAGCAATGAAGTAGTGAGGAATTCTCTTGGGACAACCGCCACCCTTGCTTTGCTAACAATGCTAAATTGAAACATCTAAGGTCCTTGAATCCTATTCCTCTCACAGCTTTTTGATGACACATTTTGCTCCAACTTATCCAGTGGATCTTTCTCTCCCTTCCTTTTTGTCCCCACCAGAAGTTTGACATCATACTTTTTAGCTCATGACAGAAAGTAGTAGGTAGTAGAAAACAGGACATAGTGTAAGTTGGAATAGATAGAGCTACAGCTTTCAACAATATCTCCTTGCCACCTTGGGATAAAAGCCGTTCTTTCCAAGATTGAAGTTTCTGCCATACTCTCTGCTTGATAGACTGAAATGCTCTTTTCTTCGATCTTCCAATAATAGAAGGAAGACCCAGGTATTTCTCGTACTGCTGGATCTCAATATTACCCCACAGATTTTTGATTTCAATCCTCCTCTCTTCACTAACATTAGAGCTGAATATCATTGCAGTCTTTTCTTTATTAATCTTCTGTCCTGATACAGTTTCATACGTGCTCAATAGGTGTTGAATACGTCTGTTTTCTTCCAAGTCAGCTTTGCAGAAAATAATACTATCATCTACGAACAACAGATGGTTGATGTTTGGGGCACCCCTGCAAATCTTTAAACCGGAGATATCTTGTCTCACTCCTACTTCCTTTAATAAAGCAACGAGTCCTTCCGTGCATAAGAGAAAGAGGTAAGGAGATAATGGGTCCCCTTGTCTCAATCCCCTGGATGGTAGAATAGGGCCTTTAGGCTCTCCATTAATCAAGACAAAAAAAGACACAGACCTTACACAATACATAACTAGAGAAATGAAGGACTCATTAAAACCCATAACCTCCATGACAGACTGAACAAAATTCCACTCCACTCTATCGTATGCCTTACTCATATCAAGTTTTAATGACATATAACCCTTGTTACCTTTCCTTTTGTGCTTAAGAAAATGAACTAACTCGTAAGCAATTACAACATTGTCAGAAATAAGACGCCCAGGAACAAAAGCACTTTGACTCTCACTAATAACATTAGGTAAGACCACTTTCAGCCTATTAGAGAGAACCTTAGCAATGAGCTTGTAAATCACATTGCATAGGCTAATAGGCCGAAAATCACTCACTCTAACAGCATTTTTCTTTTTCGGAATAAGAGTGATAAAAGTATGATTGGGAGGGGATGGAAAAACACCTGAATTAAGAGCTTGGAGGACAGCCACAGTGACTGAAGGGCCCACCACATGCCAGCATTTTTGAAAAAATATTGGTGACATTCCATCCGGCCCTGGAGCTGTATTGGGAACCATCTCTAGGAGTGCAATTTTCACCTCATCAGTAGTATACTCACTTGTAAGACCCAAGTTCATTTGATCAGTGACCCTATTAGCAATAGGAGCTAGAAAATCCAGTGAAGCCGAGGGGTTTGAGGTGGTAAATAAAGACTGAAAATACTAAGTGATCACCCTGTCTCTGTCAAAATCTTCATTCCAGCAATCCTCTTCATCTAATATTTTGACAATCGTATTCTTCTTTTTCCTTTGTGAGGCCTTCATGTGAAAATATTTTGTATTGCTATCACCCGTTTTAAGCCATAGAGCTTTTGACCTTTTGCGCCACATTACTTCATTCCTTTCTAGCCAAACCTGCACTTCTTCTGTAGCCTGACTCAACCCATCATTGTTGACTAGCAAAGGATCTCTTTCATGTAAAATCTTGAGGTTAGTTTGGGCTCTCGAAAGCTACTTTTGCACGTTATCAAAAGTGTTTTTATTCCATCGCTCCAATACTTGACCGCAATCTTTAAGAAGAGAGCTAATATCAGCAGGATTGGATAAATTTGAGTTTTCCGCCCACACATCCTTTATAATATTCTCACATGCAGCATCTTCCACCCACATGGCCTCAAATCTGAAGGGTTTTTCAATCCTTTCATAAACCTTACTCCTATCCAAATCCACCCAAATTGGAGAGTGATCAGAATATGAATTAACTCCATTTATAACCTTTGCTGTAGAGAAAGCATTAATCCAAGCAGAATTTACCAAGAATCGGTCAAGACGTTCCCAAACTCTATTCTGGTTAGACCTCCCATTACACCATGTATATTTCTGTCCAGAATACCCCAGGTCTCTCAGTTCACAATCTTCAACAAATTCTCTAAATGATAGTAGTTGTCGTTCCAGTCGCATGTTTCCCCCTTGCTTCTTATGGTGAAACAGCAATTCATTGAAGTCTCCCATAAGAAGCCAGGGTTTATCTGACCCACTATTTAAGTGGCGAAGTAGTGACCATGTTCTGTGTCTCAAATGGGTTTCAGGAAATCCATACACAGCAGACAGGAACCATTTTTTCACGTTAAGACCATCAAACTCAATACAAGCGTGAATGTGATTTGGAGAATAATTTATCATAGTTAAAACAATGTCTGAAGACCATAATAACGCGATACCTCAATAGCCAGACAATTACCAAATCCCAAGTTAAATTTACAGAATTCAAATTCCTTTGAAGATAAACGGGTCTCCTGCAGGAATAGGACGTCGGGATTTTCTCTCCGCACAATGTCAGAGAGTGATCGAATGCCACGCGGATTCCCGAGACCGCGGACATTCCAATTGAGGATCCTCATTGCTTCCAACAGTGCTGCCTAGCAGTCACCGTCGATAATTCCATGTCTTCCAGCACAGTGTTACCTCCATTCTCCGGAGAACCAGATAGCCGTCACTTTTGGAACTTCAGTTTATCTTCATTACCTTCAGTCCCTTTCAGTTTCTTCGAGCTTTCCAGTACCTGAAGAGAATCTGGGGCTGGATTGCAAAGAATCAGATCCATGGGCTTAGGTAAGAGTGACAGACTCTTCCATCGTTTAGTATTAAGTCCATCAGTCTTCCTTGAATTCAAATAAATGGGGCTTGATTCTTTTGGGCCTTCAACGTGCATCTGCCCTATGTGATTGTGATTCTTGGGCCTATTTATATCATCCAGTCCATTATCACCGTCCAGCCCATTAGCACCCTCAGCAGGAATTATTGACTTTAAGTTTGATTCGTTGTGATCCTCCCTTGAAAATCCTCCTTCTTTTAGGTGCTCTGACACTCGTACCAATTCGTCTGTGACAGAAGCACATCAATCTTTCCCTTATTTTTCGATAGAAACTTCGGTGCAGTTACCGATAGGGCTAGGGCCTATTCCCCTCCAGTTTCTGATTCCGACAATTCTCGACTGCCTTCCGGCGATACAGTGTTACCACTATTTTCCTTAGTAGACATTACCTTCGCAACAGGGGGATCACCTAGACCGGAGTTTGAGTTTGATTGTTTTCTTGGAAAATTTCTTGGTCCAAAGTCACCCGCTTGAATCCACGCACCATAAGGATATTTCATTTGTGAGCCCGTTTCGATGTTTGTCATGGATTACTGGCATTCCTTTTCATTATGACCCAACCGACCGCACCCGTAACAAAAATTAGGTAGTCTCTCATATGAAAATCGAACCCAGACAAGAGCTTCCTCATCAATGGAAAACATGGAACCTCGAAGAAGAGGCTTGGAAACATTCAGCTTCACGCGGACACGTAAATACTCCCCCCATGCAAACTCGCCTTCCTCTGCATCAACTTCCTCCACTGTCCCCGTCAATTCTCCCAATAACCTCCCGGAATAAGCAGTTCTAGCCCTAATTGGTAGATAATGAATTCGCACCCAGAAACAAGCCATATTCAGTTTGATCTGTTTCACCTGCTTCCGTCCATCCACCGGCATCATTAGCAATAAATGTTTATCAAAGGACCACGGTCCTTCACGTAAAACCTTTTCTTTGTCCTGTAGTTCTTCAAATTCGACAATCAACAAAGATGAGTTCATCTCCCGAAACTTCACTCCTCTTGTCAGACGCCACGCCTTCCTCATGGTCCCTTTGAACGCCTCTGTGTTAAAGAGTCGATATGTCATCAGCTTTACAAATAGGCATTTTCCCCCACATATTTCTGCATCAACCAACTCCTCCGATCTCGCAACAACGCCTTTTGTCTCTATTTCCATCAGAGAGAGACCTTGATAGAAGGTATTAAGGGAATCCTCCATGACTACCTGCGGTTGAAAAGAACTGCACTTAATCGGCAGTGAGAAGCCTCTACATAGGGAATAACCTAGAGAGGATTGAGCTACTTGCATACGTTTTAGTTTCATAGCCAAACAATATCCTGATTTAACTCTATATATCCTCAACTTTTCAAAGTGCCACATAGATATATCCACTACATCTAGAAATCCGCATGGGAGAGAAAGAATCAGCTCTTGGTCACACTGTGGAACATCTCATTGATGATATCCTGTCTCCATAAACCATCATGAGTCATAAAATCACGCCTGTGGCTCGGGCTGATGAGAAGGAAACTGTGTACCTTGACAGCCATGGACAGCTCACACTATAATATTTCCCACATTTCCCACCCACCACCGAATACCATTTTGCAATAACTCTCGCCTCATGTATGAGCAACCGTCCTTACAATCTGCAATCATATAATGCCGTACTTGGATGATGTTTGTCTTTCAAAATTCTAGCAAAAAGTGAAATCTGATAGAAACAGAATGTGCAAGCAAACTATTATGATATCTCCTAGATATTTTGCTGAAATTTTTTGATTCCATTGAGCCGAAGGGCCTATTCCCACAAGCTCTATTCAGCCCTTGAATGTCAATATTTAGATATTTAAAAATAAACTTTGGCATCATCATTATGTTCAAATTTCCACGTACACGAGGATAATCCATATTCATCGTTCCTTTAATTGAAATTTGAATATTACACTAAAAATCAAGACAAAACTTGGCCAACCAAGTTAACCGAAAAATGAGACAGTGAGTAACTAGATTTCTCGATTATCTACGATAACTCATCTTCGAGATGTTGTACACTATCCATCATCCGCCAGATTCCATTCCACTCAATACTGACGCATCACACAGAAATCTCTCGTGGTATGTTACGACCATTAAAAGTTAAAATTCAGCCAAAACCATTCAACTCCCCAAGATTTCCATATGTCAAACATGACTTCCACAACCCCATAAACTTCTTTAAGCTCGAATTCCTTGTCCCCAATTTAAGCCCCAAAAAAACCCTAGTCTCCAATTCACTCATGTCACCTACGTCCAACTAAATTGTGTACTGAGACAAGGTCGATTATTGAGAAGGATGTGAGAAGCTACTACTTAATTGTAAAGACATATCCCCCAATTGTATCATCTG
The DNA here is from genome assembly GCA_903798405.1 of Fraxinus platypoda. Lineage (NCBI taxonomy): Eukaryota > Viridiplantae > Streptophyta > Magnoliopsida > Lamiales > Oleaceae > Fraxinus > Fraxinus platypoda. Next base: position 6,348 of record CAIGRT010216819.1, read on the forward strand.
CCCGATGTCTCCTCTAATCCCAATCTTCCTTTTCTGGAGGCTTGTGCCCAACCATTTGAGGAAAGAAATGTCGTCGAACTCTAGCAGACTGAGGAACAAAGAACAATTAACTTGAACGTCTAGGTAAACAGCTGCAGGAGGTCGATGCTATTTTCTTCCTCGAATGGTCAGACACATGCCTATCCTCTAAAAATGGAAGATTATGATTAGAGAGACATCGGGAAGATGGTATAATTGGGGGATAGGAATTTATATGTAGTAGCTTTTCGCATCCTTTTCAACAGTTGACCTTGCCTCAGTATACAATTTAGGAGTACATGGGTGAGATGAGTGAATAGAGGGCTAAGGTTTTTTAGGTCTAAAATTGGGGATGAACAATTGGGGTTTAAATAAATTTAGGGGGCCTTGGAAGTTACGTTTCACATATGACGATTTTGGTGAGTTGGTTGACTAAGTTGTAATTTTTTAATTGTCGTAACTTGCCACATGGGATTTCATCACAATTCAACAATAAGATAATCGAAATCTGGCACATGATGGATGGAGTGCAATGTCTCAAAGATGGGTGGCCATTCGGAAACTATTTGAAATCTAATTAATAAACCGTAACCATAGTATAATTTCGGCAAGTCGTGGAATAGTTGGATGGTTCGTTGAATTGTAATTTTTTTAATAGTTGTAACTTGCCACTTGGGATTTTCTTAAGACAAGTCATGATCGAAAACGAGCAAACTCTAGTGGATAATGGATAGAGTGTAACGTCTCATATATGAGTCTCCATTTGAAAGCAATTTGAAATTTGAGTAGTAAACCATCACATAGTATACGTTGGGTGAATAATAGAACTTTTCACTCATAGTATTGACATCATTAATCTTTAATGTTTTACCATTAATACACTTTGTTTCTAGATCAACCAAAATCAAAACATTTTATAAGTTTATATATGCGCGCACGCACACACACACACACACACACACACACACATATATATATAGCTGTCAAAATACGCTTTAGGTGTAATTTTATGTATTAGATACATAAATTTTATGTGATTTTTTAATTATTTTAGGAGTAAAGTCGGCATTGGACGAGAATGGATGAAAAGGATCAAGACATATAAATGGGGGACCAAGGGGCTACATTTGGAAGTTGAAGGACCTTAATGGCAATATCTAATGACTCAATCAGAACAAGAAAGAAGAAATGGGGACCAATTGCAATGTCAAAGTCTAAATTCCAACAAATTGAATTATTCTTATTGGATTAAAATTATGGTTCGTATCGTATTGAGACTCTATTTTAGACCTAATTAAGGTTTTTAAATATGTATCTTCTTTAAAATAGAAGGGGAAGAGTAGATTTCCATTTTTTAGGCTCAGTTACACATCAAAACACATAATTTCTCAAGATTTGTATTTAAAATTGAGATTTAAAGATTGAAGAACAATATTGGTCAGGAGATATACAACCAATCAAGAAAGAATTGAAGATCTTTGTTGGGATATAGGTACCAAAGAACAACAATAGCTTCGATAAATTCTTTAATCATTGTATTGAACAGATGTTGTTAATTTTAGGATAAATGTAAGAGCATTTTATGTGCTTATCTGTGCTTATATTATTATTTATTCATATATAAATTAAGCGTTTATCTACTTAATTTGTGTAAATTATGTTAATTGTATGAAAATCCCAACTTAGATACAATTTATGTGAAAAGAAACCATTTAGAGCATAACTGAAGTTGATTTGAAGCAGTTGAAGATTAATGAAATTGTAAGAGATCATTTAAAAGTATTAATGGAGCATTCGGTGAAAAATCCACTACACAATGTGTTCTCAGACCTTGGAGAAGGAATGATAACCAGATGGAGACTTGCTATAGAATTCACGAATGTGTGTTATACATCATATATTGAGCCTAAAAATGTGATTGAAGCACTTGGTGATTGATAGCCCAAGAATGGCCAATCAAGAGGGTGGTGAATTGGTTATTACAACTTTTTCGAAAAATTAATAAAATTTCAAGCAAGTTAAGGCAAAAAAGATAAAATCAAATAATAAGCACAAATGTAAATGCGATAAGTAAAAGTGAGAGAGGATGTAAACGATATAATTGTGGAGATTTGATCTAAAGCAATGATCTACGTCATCCATTACCAAGCTCTTTAGCATGAGCATGGCCGTTTCACTATGTTGATTGACTTTTGGTGCAATACAACCATTTACAATGCTTCCGGTGACTTACAAACAAGGAGCACCGATCATTATACAATGTTGAGCTTTATGGGGCCTCAACATAACCCACAAATTTAAATGAAAGTTGATTTTACAATTTGAAACTTCCCTCTTATTAAATGATATGATCAAATTAAGAACCAAGAGAGAAATAGGATACCACTTTAATTTATAGCAATGCATGAATTTCAAGTGTTAGGTGATAAAAACTTTGATGAGTATAATGATTTTAAAAAGTTAATTCAATCAAAAGTTTTTCGAAGTAAATGATTTGATAAAGATAAATCAATATAGCTTTGCTTAAGAGTATCTCACATAAATGCTCTTATAAGTGTTGTATTGAATGTAAAGTGAAGACCAATATTTATAGCAGTCAAAATGCTAAAAAATTTAACCATCCGGACTCATCCGGACGTTTGCTTACTGAACCGGACAACCAAACTAGTCGTTGTCTCTCAGAATTCAAAACGGTTAAAAATTTGACCGTTGGATAATCCGGACGTCCGCTTGGAAAAATGAAGGCTCTGGAAAGATATTTTCACTTAATTTTTCAAGATAAGTGATACTTGTAAAAAGTTTAAAAATCAAGAGGAAATTTTTATCTTTTTGAAAAATAATTTTTATTCAAGCGTTTTTATGAATAATTTATCTTGTGCATAAAAATTAACTTTTGAGCTTCTAGTGATTCATTGCTAAGGATTAAAGTATTTTATCTTTACATATGAATCCAAATCATCTAAATCTAATATCTTCAATGAATATTTGATTCGACATGAATGCTTGATTTGTTCTTGTCTTTGATTGATTCGACATGAACGCTCGGCTTCCATCTCGAGTTTCTTTGATAAAAAATTGCGAGTATTTTGGTATAAATCATTTCGTCTTCAATTGATCAATTTAGCCATAATAGCTATGAAGACTTGAATTAAATTGATAAAGATAAAACTATATGTTTGTTATAATCAAACGCATGAGACCAACGGTCAACAATTTCCCCATTTTTGATTATGACAAACAAAATGATTTGCAGTGTAAATTGAACAATTGATATCATGTTGATAAAGGAATATACATTATAAGTTTATCATGTAATTCATATTCCCCCTATATTTTATAAATTGATAACCATATATTCAAAGCATATAAATGACTTTCCCTCTTTCCCCATTTTTCATATATTCCAAGCATATTATGTTTTCAAATCAAAACATGCATAATCATCTCACTCAATTTTCCCCTTTTGACATAAGCAAAAAGTATACGACAAAACATAGATGGAGAAATAACCATAGGCATAGGTAATAACATTTAATGAAATATGATATCCAAAACAACAAAACAAGCTAGACGAAGCAAGAATGTATTCAAGACATAAATATGATAAGTGTAATTTTTACACTTATTCGGAACCTAAAATAACGACATTTAATAGTTCTTTTGATAAAATATATTCTAAATTATTTTATTTTATGTTTAATAGGTAAAGCTCTTTGAATGAAAAAGGAATAGAAGAATTGAAGCAAAAGTTGGCGAAAAATGGAAAAAATCTAAAGTACAAAAACCAACTTGCATTGGATGAAGAATTGAGGACTTGGAAGCAAGAACTAATTTAATTAGGCATTGGAATTAATTGGGCTCAACTTGGACTTCTAGTTGTAGTAAAATATTAATGAATTAGATTTTATATTATATATATATAATACACGGAAGAACGGGGGAGCAGCCGCTGGCAGAAGGAAAAGAGAATATATACATACACGTGCTGGCTTTATTGGGAGATATATATATATATACACACACACAAAAACAGGCGGGAAACATATACACACAGTGAGGAAAAAGTCAAAGTTGCTGGCTAATATTCTTCATATTTACACGTATCACGCAGAGAGACAGACATAGGCTAGAAAAACAAAAGGAGTTCAATTTATTCCAAATTTATTCACGTTTCGTCAATTTTCGGTGATTCCGTTCCACTTTTGCTTGTTTAATTTCAATATTATGCTAGGCTAGATTTTTACATTGCTAAAGATATAGATGAACCCTTATTTTGAAATTTTTAGTATTAATTAATTATTTTGACGTTAATTCGTTTGAATGCGTGGATATTTATTATGATTTAGTTTGCTTTTCAATTAATTGGCCACTAGTTGAATTGGTTGTGGATTTTACTATCATCGAGAGAGGTAATAGAATCATTAGCACACAGTAATAAATATTGTGAGGTTCGATAGAAGATAGAGATATACCTCTATGCTTTGCATGGTTCATAAAGACGTTCTAGTTCGTTAATTCATTTATCATGTTCGTATTTTTCTTCGAGAGATAGGAAGGTCGCATGAGGGGAATAGATTTAATTCCTATCGAGAGAGGCTTTTAAATAAATTTGGAACTTTATCCAACTCGCATGATAACAAATTGTCAATTTAATTGTTATACTAAAAGTGGATTAACAAGAGGGATTCTACATCTTAGCAATGCATCTCAATAATTTGATAAACTTTTACTTTGATTTCTATTACGTGATAAATTAGATATAGATTTATTATAAACAATTATTGCTATTCGATTAAGGGTATTATTGCTTTAACTGGATCAAACACGTAGTCCTCGTGGGTTCGACACTTTACACACTACTATATTACTTGATCACGACCCCGTTCACTTGCGGGAAATCAATCGATCAAAATACATAAAGAAATAACCAAAATATAGAAATGTAACTACAAAAGCTATGACTATAGCTCCAGAGGGGGTGGTGGAGAAAAGTGGGCATAGAAGTGAGCATAGAAGGCATTCTGCTGAACATGCATCGCCGCNCCCGTTCACTTGCGGGAAATCAATCGATCAAAATACATAAAGAAATAACCAAAATATAGAAATGTAACTACAAAAGCTATGACTATAGCTCCAGAGGGGGTGGTGGAGAAAAGTGGGCATAGAAGTGAGCATAGAAGGCATTCTGCTGAACATGCATCGCCGCCCGTTGCACTTGAATGATATCTCGTTGGGCTCGTATGGCAGCATACTGAATATACAATTGTTGAAACATTCTACCAAGGCCATCAACTGACGATGTAAGGGAACCAATGTTGTCGTTTAGAAGATTATAGTGATCCTCTGTAAAAGTGAACCCTCCTCCCGAAGAATGATGAACACTAAAAGCTGGAATATCATGAGGGGGTTCGAAACTTGTGGATATCATCAGCATCGTCATCCTCATCACCATCAAATAGTAGAGTTGATGGACCCAAGGTGGGGTCAAATCCTTTTGTGTGTGCTACCCACTGACCATGTTCTGTTACTATTTTCATATGCTTAAGGATTTGGATATTGATTATGATGGTAGGGCGAAGTTTAACAAAAGTCTTATCATTTAGAGGAATGTCAAAGTGTTTAAATTTTGTTGTGATAAGCATTCTGTAAGGTAAAGCTGAACATGATGCGTGGAATGAACAAGCTTCATAAGACCTAATGCAATAGTCGAAAAATCTAATTTTTGCCCAACAAGAAAAGAATCAAGAATGAAAAGATCTGATAAGTGTGGAAAAACACACT
>CAIGRT010216821.1:0-14780 GCA_903798405.1 Fraxinus platypoda
GCTCGGGCCGAGCGTCATTTTTTTTTTGCTAGGCTAGGCTTGAGCCAAAAAAAGCTCGATCCAAAAAAACTCGAGTTGAGCCTGAGCTTTTTTTTTTCCGGCTTGGGCTCGGCTCGTTAACATAGCTAAGAAAATCAATCATTATTGGATCTATTCTAAGGTTTTGATTGATGTTATGTTACTTTTTTTAATTTTTGTCATTTTTTTGAGCATTTGTCATTTTTTTTGAATTTTTGTTAATTTTTTTTGAATGTATGTTAATTTTTTGAATTTCTATCACTTTTTTAGTGTTTGTCACTTTTTGGACGGACAAATATCACATTTTAATAAAAATATAATAAAAAAAGTGACACTCAATTTTACACACTATTTTTTACTTTTTTTTGTCACTTTTTTGAAAATTTTGCCATTTTTTAAGTAACAACCATCAATTTTTTTTAAAAAATAAAAGTACATTATATGTTATTTTTTAATAGAAGTGACACTGTGTCACTTGTGTCACTTTTTTTAACTTAATTTTACGAAGTATTTTTTATTTCTAAAATATTTGTCATATGATTTTTCAAAATGTGACATAATGTCACTTTTTTAATGAAAAGTGATACAATGTCATTGGTTTTATACTGGACGGTCACCCAGCATTACTGAGCGATCGGCATGTTGAATGTTTAAGGGCGGTCACTTTTTTTTATTTTCTGTCGCTTTTTTTTAGTGTTTGTCACTTTTTTCTGTCACTTTTTTGAAATTTTTATCATCTTTGAGTAACAAACGCCACTTTTTAATAAAACTGACATTATGTCATTTTCTAAAAAAAAAAGTGACACTTTTTATATTAAAAAGTTCAATTAGTTTTACACGATATTTTTTACTTTTAAAATACTTTTCATATGATTTTTCAAAAGATTATCGTGAGTTGCCCTTTTTTAAAAACCAATTGCCCCAGTATTTTGGCAAAATGACCCAAACCAAATCTCAAATCCCAAATTCCCAATAGTCATTTCTTCAAAGTTCAACCATTCGTATTCGTATCTCAATTCTTCTCTCGTCACTCCATAAGACTACAAATGTTTGTCTGTATTTTTCTTGCTGGTTTAGTGGTTTTGTAATTCATAATTTTAGTTCGGTATAAATACCTTAGGCTGGAGAATCTGCCAATCTGGTTTGTGTCATTGGGTGGAGGGTTTTTTCATTTGTGGGAAGTTGGAATCGATAATTTTTTTTATTTTTTCATTTTTTGCATTGTATTGTATTAGACGAGTAATTATCAAATAGTTGATTTTGTAAGTAAATAGAAATATCTCCTACATCTTGTCTATTTTCTTAAAATTTTTCATTTCCCTTCCCTTGCTTGAATCCAAAATTTGTGAATTAATTTCAAATTCATTCAAATTAAAGCTTACTGCCCCTTAATGTCTTTACACTCCAAATTAATTAGTTCTTTAAAGTCGAAATCTATATGGGTCATTCAACTCGGATGGTTTTTTTCTCAATTTCTGATTTTCCAAATGTCTGGCAAGCACACCATGAACTAAAATTTCTGTCTCTGATTTTTTATAGGAACTTTTGTTTTCCATTTTTCTTGATTTAAAGTGTGAACCTCACATTAGTGATCACTGATCATCACTCATTTTCATAATGATTTTGTCATATAAACTGTGTCTACTATTAATGATTTTAATGTTACTGTACATTTATTACCCTTTCATGTGAATGTAAAAATGGCTTTTTATGGAATTGAAGATGATTCTTGAAATTCTTTAACTAATTATTATCCATTGTCTGTATTTCTAGTTCTTAATTGGAAATTCTTCAAGTTCTGCTCAGGAACATAACATTACTCATCTTATTGTACCTTGATTATTCCAGCTAGTTCATTACAATGATACGCGTGCTTATATCCCTGTTGATTGTTAAATACACAACATTCGGTTGTTGTTTATGTTTGCATTATATTTCCTTATCTCGTTTTTTTCTTTCTAGTATTTTTAGCATTTACAAATGGAAGGTCAACATTTATCGAAGAGACTAAAGACAATATTTTCATTCTTTAAAAAGATTGGTCAATTTGGTGAAAGTACATAACCAGAAATTGAACATCTGTTAATCACAACTCCTTATGCAACATTCTCCAATTTCATCTCCAGAAATTGAATATTCTTCAGTCTCAACTCCTAAATTGCAATCATGTACTAGTATTGAACGGGATTCGAGAAAAAGAAAGCAAATGTTTGAACATCCTGCCAATCTACGAGATGAGATTAGAATTGAATATATGAAAGTTGGACCTTATCAGTTGAAGCTTAACGAGTATACAATGATAGAAGGATTAAAAACAAGCTCGTTGCTTTCAGAAAAAAAATGGTTCACTGAATTTCCTTGGTTGGAGTATTTTTCTTTAACTGAAATGGCATATTGTTTTTATTGCTTTCTTTTTCAGAAAGATAATAATTCGTCTGGCTGTTCGGGGATTGGTTACTGAATGATATAATAATTGGAAGATGGTTAAAGGCGGAAATAAATGTGCATTTCTTATTCATGCTAGTTCATCATATCATAAACTGTGTGAGATTAGAGCTAAAGAATTAATCAGACCGTCTCAGCATATTGGCAAGGTGATGAATATTGTATGGGAAGAGGAAATTCAGAAACGTCATTTATGTATAATGACTTCAATTAAAAGTGTTTGATGGCTAGCATTTCAAGGTTTAGGGTTCAAAGGTAATGATGAATCTCCATCTTCACTTAATCGTAGGGATTTTGTACAACTAATAAAGTACGCAGCAAGTTTGAATCCAGATATTAGTAAAGTTGTTTTGGAAAATACACCACAAATGCCCAATATGTTGCTCCAAATTTTCAAAAGCATATTATAGCCGATAGAGTACAACGGATGAATCGAGAGGAAGCCGAGATGAATGCTATTGCATTCTTGTTGATGAAGCACAAGATGCATCCAATCGAGAACAGATGGGGATTATCTTGAGGTTTGTGAATAGTCATGGCTGTTTGATAGAACGCTTCTTTGCAAAAGAAAGAAATTTTGCATATTATGGCGAATAGAGTACGACGAATGATTCGAGAGGAAGTTGGGGATGAATGCTTTTGCATTCTTGTTGATGAAGCACAAGATACATCTAATCGAGAGCAATGACCATTATCTTGATATTTGTGAATAGTCATGGCAGTTTGATAGAACGCTTCTTTGCAATCAAAAGAGTTAGTGATACCACATCATCAAATCTAAAAAATGAAATATGTGTTTTTCTAGTTGAACATGAACTTCGGGTGAACAAAATGAGAGGACAAGTGTATGACGATGCTAGTAACATACGCGGTACTTGGAATGGACTTCAAGCACAATTTCTTAGAGATTGTCATTATTCATACTATGTCAATTGTTTTGCCCATCGATTACAGTTGACATTGGTCGCGGCAGCTTAAGAAGTCCATGTTATTTGGAACTTATTTTCTCATTTGGACAAGATTGTCAATATTATTACTTCTTCTCCTAAACGAATTACTGAGTTGTAGTCTTGTTATAGAGTGTAAATTCAGCGAATATTGACTAATGGGGAGCGTGAATCTAGAAGTGGGGCCAATCAAATGGTTAATTTGCAGCGGTCAGTAGCTACTCGTTGGAGTTCACATTATGACTCTATAAAGAGCTTGATAGATATGTATGGCGCAACCCGCAAAGTGCTTGAATATATTTGTGATCATTGTTGAAACGGCATACCTCAATCCAAAGCTCGTAGTGCTTGCAAAAAGTTAGTGAGTTTTAAGTTCATATTTATCTTGCATTTGATGCATAAATTAATGAGAATCACCGCGAGATGACGATTGGGAAGAAATTACTTCAGAAATTGAGAGATGATGATTGGAAAGAATTTCTTCAAGTAAAATTTTTTTACTCAAAAAATGATATTACAATACCTGATCTAGAAGGTTTGTATAACACCGACCGTTCTAGTGATGAAACTACAGTTATTGAGCATTATTATCACTATGATGTTTTCAATGAAGTAATAGATTTTGTAACAATGGAGTTAAATACAGGATTAAATGACATCAATAGAACTCATTTATCTTAGTGCATTTTGGATCCTAAAGATTCATTTAAATCATTTGACAATCGAAAAATTTGCATACTTGCAAAGAAATTCTATTATCAAGATTTTCCAAAGTAAGATATTATTACATTAGAATATGAGTTACCACATTATAAATTAGATATGAATGGTGAGTCCTGATTTCAAGTATCTACACCTGCTGAGTCATGCAGACACTTGACTGAGAGTGGAATGTTGGAGACTTACATTGTGATAACTAGATTGATTCGTCTTGTATTGACATTACCTATTTCTACCGCAAGTACTGATGGAGTATTTTCAGCAATGAAACATGTGAAGACGACACTTTGCAATAAAATGGAGGATATTTTTTTGCTGCTTGTATAATACTTTTTATAGAAAGAAAACTTGTTGAGAAACTAAATCTAGATTCTATTACAAATGAATATTATATTTCAAATACTCGTCGGAAACAATTGAAATAAATAATGTTCTTTAATGAGTTTTTTTTAGTACATATAAATTTTATTACATTCATTTTATTAAGTACTTCCAGTCCCCGCTATAAAAAAATCATGGATTCGTCCTGGAAGAACTCGAATGGAGTCCAAATGAACCATTTGGGAAAGTATCAATGGTAGACGTATCTAATGCACATTCACTTCGGAGTATGAGAAATATCATACTATCCTCCTCATGCAGGATTGACGGCATGGAGTAGTCCCACTGCCATATGGAATCATTCCATCACCCACAGCAACACCAACCATATAATGAGGTATACCATAACCGTCCATATACCCTACATTTGCATTCATTGAATGTGGATATGAAGGATTTGGATTCATGTACAGATGACCATACGGGGTTGGACCTAAACAGATTAGGAAATTGGCAATAGTACAAATGTAAAAGAAGGGGGGCAAGGGAATCCTGATTGAGGTTTGAAAATACAAGTGTATCTGATTACCGTGTGCCTTCCTCTCAGCATTTAAAACCTCAGTTAGCAGTCTTTCCACTTCTTCAACCATAACATCAGGTTTGTCTCCATAATCTTCATCTGTTCCACTTTCTCTTCGTCTTTTTCATACTCGAAGGTCTTACTGTGGTCCCAAACAACGAAGAATAGTTTCAATAGATAACAAGAAATTGCAGTTAATATGAATACAAGGAAAATAGGCAATCCATTGATTTCAAAATATCCTCGGATATTTTAGTCTTCAAAACAGATTTAACCCACAAATCTCCAATAATTATGTTGGAAAGAGCACAAAAAATGCCTACTTGCATATCCATTAGATAACCAATAAATCACGAGAAGTTACAATCTATTAGAATTATTAAAATAAAAAATCAAATTAAATAGAGTCTATGAGGATGGTGGGAGATTGAGGAAAATAATGAGCAGGAAAATGCTCGCCGTAACCTCTGACGTTCTTGGCTCAAGCTGTCGAGTTCAACATTCCTTTCAGGAAGCTTTTTTAAGCCATCATGGGCTTTGTCCATACAACAATCCCATTTGTACAGCAACAGTTGACCGAAGTGGTTGACAACCATTCACAGTGGTGGGCCCTACTGTGATTAAAAAAAATTACCCACGCACCCATCCCATGTGTGAAAGATTGTCAACAAATCCACCCCCTCTCCTCTGTACAAGTAGCACGGTTCTTGTCCATATCCTGAGTAGCTTTCTGGATTGGACTAGTCAACTCTTGCTGACCCACGCACACACCCCATGTGTGAGAGATTGTCAACAAACCCACCCCCTCCCACTCCTCATCCCCCCTGTACAAGTAGCACGGTTCTTGTCCATATCCTGAGTGGCTTTATGGATTGGACTGGTGAACTCTTGCTTCGCTATCAGAAAGCTCTGTGCTTCAAGATGGGCCTGTTGTAGGTCTTTCTTAACCCTCTCATTCGCTCTAATGTTAACTTCCCATTTTGCTATCTTGTCAACAAAATTCGAATCTGAATATCACCTTTTGAGTTTCTCTACTTCCTGCTGAGCAGCTACAAGATCCTGCCTCAAGGCCATATTGGCAGATGTCAATTTCTGATTACCCGTAGAAAGGGTTTCTAATTCTGATGCCTGTGAGAGAAATTTATTCTCTAAAATTGCCGGAGAAGGTAGATCTCTAGGGTGGTGAGCAGCAGACAATGGAAACCATGACGTGTCATGCCTGGAGCATCTGCAGAATACCCTTCATGTCCTACTTGGTATATTCCATTAGAGCTAAAACCAACCAAAACCAGAGTTGGCTGCTATTAGTCACGGTACAAAAACAACACAAAATTACAGGTTACATTCCTTAATAAAACTAAGCAATCAATCAAGGACCGAGCTATTCTGCCAGGCCTGTAAAAGGCCTGGCAGAGCAAATGTGAGATGGGGGTGGGTGTTTAACATTTGGGAGGGGGGGTTTAATGATGTGGGTCCTCGGGACCCTCCTTATGTGAGAGCAACTGCTCTACCAGGCCTTTTACAGGCCTCGTAGAGCAGCATTATTCATCAATTAATAGCATTGTAATAAGACATAGCTAACTGTAAAAAGCAAGCAGACTGGAGTCAGATAGCAAGCAGTCTTAGAATATTGTGTTCTCTAATTGACAGTGACATCCTGATCTTAAATATAGTGGAAATGTTCATTACATTTCAAGACTGAGTAAGTAGAGATATTTACAGAAAGTAGTCATTAGTAGCACTAAATATTTCAAAATGTTTTGTCACACATCTATCAAAATTGAGTCCGTCTATAACATAAGCAATAAAAGATAAGATTGCAAAACTGTATTTATTTTAAATGGAAGGAAAGCTAATTCTGATAGCACAAAAAACCTCCCAATGACAAGTTGAGGCAAGCAAAACATTCCCTTCAACTATTCTTCAATGGACGGGATTCTCTTGTTTCAAACATGGGCTGGTGGAAAGGGGGTATGATCAGCTCAATATTGCAGTTCTTATTCAGCCTACGCATAGCTAGTATATGGATACCCCCATTCCACAAAATGAATCGAGAGTGCGAACAACAATTAGGTATTGACTCACCGTATATTGGGAATAGATACTTTCAAGTAATGTTGTAGAAATGGAATTCACTGATTCAGGAAATTGTGTGTAGGTACAGGGGTAGAGCCAAGAAGAGACGTTGAGGTGGGCTGAAATTAATAAAATTCAATGAACTCATGCCATGAAAGTTGCTCCATGACACTCATGACAAAGTGGGTAAAATACTCGAATAAATATAAACATATCAATCCTTAAGATGTTCTACTAAATTTTCGTAACTTTTCTTGCCAAATAAAAAATCTAACCTGAAGTGAGGAAAATTGATCAAGAATATTGAGATTTCAAAGAAATTGAATTCATTTCGCTTTCATATTTGACTCACTTCAATAATATACTTTTAATAATATTAATTTATATATAAATAAATTTTTAAGAAAGATAATTTTTACTGATAAAATTAAATATAGAGCAAGTTATCTATTTCATGGTCAGTAAGTATTTTTTTAACTTATAATTAATTAATAAATGAAACATACATAAAATTAAATTTTAATTATTTTAAGTTTTTCATGGTTTTCATTTTTATTTTTATTTTTTGTCCCTACCATATTTTATATGTATGGTTAGTTTCACTAGATAATTTTCTTGCTCATAAACCTACCAATAGGAATATGCTTTCTGATGTGGAGAAGTTAAAATATCAATTGATCTAATTGTATCCTCTCCTTTGGCTTTTATTTCTTTGGACTACTGCAGCAAAAATAATGTTGCCGTTTGCATTTCACTTACTACATTAAATTTTGAAAGAAGCTCTAATATTTTGAGCAAGAAATTTGGAAGTCGCCTAATTTTAAAATTTGGTCCATTTAAGAAATTAGGCTGGAAGTGGGCAAATATTAAAGAGAGTCGATAGTGGGCTAATTGTAAATATGGGCCAAAATATAAAGTTTTAAGAAAAATTTACAAAGCAAATTAGGATCTGGGCCCAGTGCAGCCTTCCCCATATCCGCCCCTAGTAACTCTATATGTGGAATAGAAATTTTCAGAGGTAAAGAAAATCAGGTGTGGCATTGTATATGCAAAACTAGAAGAAATACAAATCATATGGCAACAAAGCCGCCATTTTCACCGAAATTAGCTACCAAGATTTCAAATGGTATTTAACAATGTATTCTTGTGAAAGAATGCAAGATTTTGCACATTAATTCGCAAGGAAAATAAAGTCTAGTAACCTTTAGAACAAAATTGAGGATGAAACAATACGAAGAGAGAAAAATTAATCATTTTCCCTTTATGCTTCTGCCATTGAACTGCCTCTCGATAGTGTCTGATGTCTGTAAAGGAATTGAATTGGGACATTCGAAAAAGGTTTTCCTCTTTATACACACACACTTTTCTAGCGCTCCACATTTCCATAAGCTTCACCACCTACAAGGCTCACATCCTAGATAATCAACTATGTAATGGTTTTTTGTAATTTACAAAACTCGGAAAGATACACTGCCACAATTGTCCCATATGTATTCCCTTAATCTCTTTACAAGTAACTGTATTTCCACACAGATACTTTCCAACAACGTCCAGAATACAGACACCTATGAATTAATTTTGATAAACACACTAGATATATCCTCCATTCCAATTGTTAAGCTTTGAAGTAGTATCCAACAACGTCCAGAATACAGACACCTATGAATTAATTTTGATAAACACACTAGATATATTCTCCATTCCAATTGTTAAGATTTGAAGTTCCATCTTAAAGAGTCAACCTTATTAAGAGGATTAGCCCAAACTCTTATAAATTGGTTTATGTTTTCATCTTTATTCGATGTGAAATTTTATCTCTCAACATGCCCCCACAAGATGGTGGCTCATTTGAGCACACCAATCTAAATTCCGTGTGCTCAATTTTATTTTTTTTAGTTTTAATTGGATCGAATTGTTAGGTGGAGCTTAACGGACTCTAATACCATGTTAAGATTTGATATTCCATCTTAAAATGTCAACATTATTAAGATGAGTAACCCGGACTTTTATAATTTGGTCTGTATTTTCATCTTTATTCGATGTGAAATTCTATCCCTTAATATTCTCCCATAAAATGGTGGCTCATTTGAACAGACCAATCTTGAAATCCGTGTGTTCAAGCTTAATTGGATCGAATTGCTCTTATGCGTTTAATTGGCTCTGATACCATGTTAAGATTTGAGATTACATTTTAAAATGTCAACTTTATTAAGAGGAGTAGTCAAAACTTTTATAAATTGATCTATGTTTTCATCTTTATTCGATATGAAATTTTATCCCTTAACACCAATAAAGCAAATGCAGCAAGCAGAACAAATTAACTACTTCTATTCTTCCATTAGCATCCTCTTCTAATTCCATATTTCAGAGGTTTTCCAATTCCAAAATCCAGACCAGCCTATCTGAAATTACGAGGTTCGACCCAAATTACACATAGGAGTGAATAGGTAATTATACGATATGAAATTTTATCCCTTAACACCAATAAAGCAAATGCAGCAAGCAGAACAAATTAACTACTTCTATTCTTCCATTAGCATCCTCTTCTAATTCCATATTTCAGAGGTTTTCCAATTCCAAAATCCAGACCAGCCCATCTGAAATTACGAGGTTCGACCCAAATTACACATAGGAGTGAATAGGTAATTATGTGGAATAAAAAAATTAAAAATTAACTAGCAACAAATCACTTTTAATTATTTCTATATGGTTAATCAATCAATCCAATTTCCCTATATTGAATTGTTGCAGTTATATGAAAACAATAAATAACACAGAATAATTACGGAGAAATCCCAACTGAGCAAAAACTCAGGACACTTTACCAGTCAAAAATCCACTATAAACAAATTTAAACTTACAACCCATCAGACACTACTACCACTAGTACTTTTTGACCTCCTGACTGCAATTCCTACAGTCCTCCTGGATTGCGAGTCCCTGCACCGACTCTCGACTGGAATTTTCAAAGCCCTCATAGATTGCGTACTCCTGCACCAACTCGCGACTGTAAGAATTCGTCTATCTCATATGGATCAACGAAGAACTCCGCGTTCTCCAACAACAACTGGAACTCCAGTCACATTCCCTTGATCTTCAGAACCCTGATAGATGTTTAGGAAGTTAGTAGTTTGGTATTTGGATTAAGTAGGATTGATGTTTTCATCGCCAAGAACAAATCAAACTACGAAGGTTGAAAGCTATGAATGAATTTGATGAAGTAGATATGAAGCAATATGTGTTCTCTCAATGTTCAACCTTCAAGAAAAACGTTAAGAGGCACGCTGGTATTTATATTGTAGGTTTAGGGTTGAATGGGGTTGGATAAAAAGTTTTAAAAATGCGAATTAAAACTTTCTGGATGACACTGTCGCTTGAATGAGAGCTTAGCGACATGCGAGTAACAGGTTGTCGCTCGAGCGAGGGCAAGGCGGTAGGCGAGCGACGATATTTCTATTTCTGCTGATCGAGCGAAGACATGGCGATGAGCTAGCAAAATTGCGGCGCCCTTTTTCTCCTCTTTTCATACTCGAACCCTATAATATATACAACTCAACTTATACAAATTGAAACTGACTACTTGACTTTTACATCATATTAATTTTAATCATTTTTGTTCACATACTAACCAATTACAATAAAACCTAACCCACCTATGATACATATATATGTACATCGTGTAAATATGCATTCAGCACGGAATGCTCATGATTTTTTTATTTTTCTTAATTTTATTTTGAGTAAATTTAGTGATTAGATATTTGATTTTCCAAAAACCTAAACTATCTTAATGAATTTCACAGTTAGCTCGAACGGAGCCCCCACTGCATTTTGGTCCACCGACTACGTTTAGGGTTCTAAAGGCAAGGAAAAAACCATAAACAACCACACAAAAATTCTTGCACAAGGAAAATTACCATCAAGAAACAAAAATTTCTGAAAACAATAAATTCTAAGGAGCTAGGAGAATTGTTGAAAATAAACCATTCACGATAAACAAATCGAGTGCAAAATCAACAAATAAATTCCAATAAACCTAAAGCAGGTTGTTACACAATTAAATCTGATATTGCCTTCCCAAGTTTGATGGTGAAGAAAATGACTAATCCTTAAACACGATAAAATTGGTGCCAAGAAGGTCATCAACACGTCTCCTTTTCCCACTCTTTCACAGTAAATTGTTCCCAGTTATCCACGAGCAGGCTCGTATAAAGGGCTCACGAGCCTTTACGCGAGCCCTTTAGCAAAGGCTCGTGCTCGGCTTGTGGGCATTGTAATGTAACGTGACCGTTGGCCACGGTCATAATTTGAACATTTTTTCAATTTTTTATTTTTATTATTTTTGTTTAAAGGATTTTTATTCCTATAAATACCTCCTTCCATTCATTTTTCTCATACCACAATTCTCCCTACATTCTAAATTTACAATTTTAACATTCCACAATACAATTCTTGAAATCTTCATATTTGCAATTAGTTTTATTATTGTGCAATTTCGAGTTTCATTAAATTTTCTTATTGGAATTATTTTCTTTCAATTTTAATATAAATTATATGATTTAGGAATTATTTCATTCCTACCCCTTTCTAGTTTCTTCCATATATCGTTCAACTCTATATAAATTATATTCTTTAGGGATTATTTCAATCCTACCTCTTTCCAGTTTCTTCCATATATTATTTTAATTCTAAATGGATTACAGTATATTTTTGGACACCGATGGCTTTGACGAAATGTTTGGTGCATCCAATACACTAGAAAGTGCTCCCATTCCCACTCCTCCTCCATTAGAGCTCGATTTTAATAGTCATAATGACATTCTAATTCCTGATAGTTTGGGCTACAACCATTGGCATGGGAGCAGTGGTTCAATTGATTTTGATGACATTAAAGAAGATGAAATGTAAACAATAGCCTCAAACAGTAAACGACGAAGGAAGAAATAAATTGCTAGGTATTGGGAGTATTTCATATCGGTGATCACGAGTGTAGTAGACAAAAAGCCAGAGTATGAAGCACAATGCAAATAGTACAAAGAAAGGTTAACTTGGCAAAAGGATATCGACACTATCCATCTAAACAGGCACGACAAGAAAGGCATTGTCAAACACGGAAACACGGAACTTTGAAACCTAATCAATCTCGACTCCAATTTGATTCTTCTGGTGGTGCAAATTCTAATTCTAGTCTTACACTCTATTCACAAGAGGCAACGTGCGAAGGTATGGCAATGTTTGTAGCTAATGGTAAGTTTTCGCTTAGCATAGTGGAAAGCGAACACTTGATCAAGTTCATAAAGAAATATCTAAAAATATTCTTCGTTCGAATGCTATTACTTTATACAGTAAAAAAGGGTGGGATAATAAGTGATTTAAGTAAATATAATGGTGTTATATCATTTATGTATGACCTGTGGTCCAGTAATAATCATAAAGATTACATAGTTGTTATTGCACACTACCCATAAAAAATGTGGATAATGCATTAAAAAATTGTTGTTTTTAAAGTAATTGAATTTCCTCATACTGCTTCTAATATTTTTAATATTTTAATGAGCATTATTAGAGAATTTAATTGTGAGATTAAAAATCATATTTTACATTTGACAATACATTGGTCAATATTACTGTAATTGATAAATTAGCTAGACTCATTATCCCTAATTTTGGTGGTATACCATTTCAAATTCATTGTCTTTGTTGGTATACCATTTCAAATTCATTGTGTTTGTCATATTTTTAATTTAATTGCGAAAGATGGGCTAAAATTTATTGAAGTTGAGTTAGAAAAAATTAAGAGCGCTCTTAACTTTATTACGATATCCCTAGTAAAAAATAAGTTTTCGATGAATTTTGTATAGAAAATGTACTAAACTCTAAAACATTTTGTAATGGATGTAATGTTGGGAATTTAGTTAATCATGCATTGCGAAAAATAATATAGATTTCAATTCTTACCAAGGATTTGCTTTATGTTTAGATAGAAAATGTGATGCAAAATTATATCTTTGATGAATTTCTTGAAAAACAATTTTGATATGCAATACACAGTTGTTTAATTGTTCAGTCTTTAATGGAAATCCACACAGGGTACAAAATTGAGAGAACTAGAACTTTTCTTTTCTTGTGCTAGTAAGAATATAATTGTATTGTGTTATAATTTTTCAAATCCTAACAGCATATTAATAAAAGTCCAAGTGGACGGCCTTTCTCTTAAACTCAACCCAATCCTACATTTAATTAATCCATTAATTAAATTTGGTTCATGACGTAATTAATTCAATTAATTAATTCGAGCTTATTAACAAGCAACCCAATTAATTAATTATCCAATATTTGTTAATTAATTAATTGGTGAATCATATTGTTTTAGTTCTCATTTTGTGTGAGATTCATTAGGTTCTCAATCACGATATCTAACGACATGAATTATTATTTTAATCTAATCAAAATTGATAAATTAAAATACTTCTTTTAATTTATCACGAATTCTCATTTGTCGTCCCAAATTAATATCTAAAACGTGTCCGGACAATACATGTGACGGAAAATGTCACGTAATATGACAAAACCAAACTTGTTTGTTTACCGTGAAATTATAATCTTCTCGTCAACATGATCCGATTAATTACGAGATATGGATGTATGTCAATCTCGATTATTAATCATATATTTCATCTCACTCTTAAATCAATATAAGTCGAAAACTCTGAAAGTTACGCAGTTTGATCCTAACAATACATAGAGGGGGGTGAGTAGGTATATGCGGAATTAAAATATTTTATGAATTAAATAGCAACAAGTCACTTTTTAATTCTTTTCTAGATGATTAAACAAACAGATTATTTTAGTCCTAAGTTTGAATACCGTAATTTATATGATCAATCAATAAACAATAATGAAAGCAGTAAATCAATACCAGGATGATCACGGAGAAATCCAACTGGAAAAACTCCTAGCACTTTGCCAGGCAATCCACTATAAACGATTTAAACATCTTACAGTCTATCAAACTAGACGACCTGTACTATCTGATCTTCCAACTACACTCCTTACAGCTCTCCCTGAATCCCGTGCTCTCCTGCACCAATCCTTTGCTGCTGTTACCAAAGCTCTCCGTGGAATATGCTACTCTACAGCACTCTTAGCCTTGTGGAATCGTCTATCTCTCGTGGATCAACGAAGATCGCCTTGTTCTTCACATACTGGAACTCTAGTCAACTTTCCTCGATCTTCAGAACTCTGACCAGATGTAGAGGAAAGACTTTGGTATTTGAATTATAAGAACGATATTTTGTTAACCAAAACAATCAAAATAGACGAAGGTTGAAAGATAAAATAGAATGAATCTCTCACAGATAAAGCTCTCTCAATGTACAACCTTCTTACTTTTCGTACATATGTGTTTTGGTATATATAGGTAGGTTAGAAAACGAATGGGTCGGGAAAAAAGCCTTTAAATCGCGAAATAAAAAATTTTCTGAACAAGCATGTCACTCGAGCGAGAGCTCAGCG
This sequence comes from Fraxinus platypoda, assembly GCA_903798405.1. Taxonomy (NCBI): domain Eukaryota; kingdom Viridiplantae; phylum Streptophyta; class Magnoliopsida; order Lamiales; family Oleaceae; genus Fraxinus; species Fraxinus platypoda. Next base: position 14,623 of record CAIGRT010216821.1, read on the forward strand.
ACAGTCGAGCGACAGGCTATCGCTCGAGCCAAGGCAGGGCGACAGTTAAGTGATGGAGGTTATGTTTTTGACGCTCGAGCCAATACATGGCGACAGTCTAGCGAAAATTCGAGCTGTAATTTCCTTCTTTTGACATACTCGAACCCTAGACCTAATAA
>CAIGRT010216825.1:551-16386 GCA_903798405.1 Fraxinus platypoda
GATTTAAATATTCACAAGTTGCAAAATGATATTGCTAAAACATTGAATCTAGATTTTTCGGCTGAAGGTGATGAGCACAAGAGAGCAGCCAAATTGGGTAAGGCATTCAAGAAAATAAAGAGATCTGTATTCATGTTCGATGATGTGTGGACTTCATTTTTTTCACATAAGATTGGAATTTCTCCCTCTCTTGCTATATATGAATTTAAGATGATAGTAATTAGTTGATCACTAGAGATGTGTCACAAAATGGAATGCCAAAAGTATCTAAAAAATAATAATTTCTGGGGCAGCCCCCGTGAGCCCCCCACCCCTTCAACTTTAGGACTCCCCTACTTCAACGAGCTGGCTCCGCCCCTGACCGCTGCTGCAATTATCCCTTTATATTATTACTATTTGAAAAATAAAAGTTGACTTTAAACCTAACAAGTTTCTTATACGACCTCTTGGTCAAAAGTGATAATATCCTACCCTCACTTATATAACCAATGTTGAATTTTATTTACGGGTCTCCAATATTTTCTTATTGAATGGAACAAGAAGTTATCTTGGCACGTACTTAACCATAGATTTCAACACTTTACAAGAAATATTCTCCAAACTCGTTTCAAAAATTAAAGATATTTCTTATTCATGAGATACATCAAAAACTTTCATTATGTACCTACAAATTATTATTATTATTATCATCTATTTTTGCTCTTGGACTTATCACAATAGCATCATGTTTTGATTAAAGTGCCTCGATTTGAAATTGAAATTGCAACTATTTTCTTATTAAAAAAGGTAATTTTACTTTTGTTGTTTGAATAACAAATTTCGTATTGGGACTATGTGTTCATTTTATTAATCACGTGAGCATCGAAGGTTCTCGACAATGAATTGAGTGACGTTATCATAATATAAGAAAATAAAGCGGCCTAAGTGAATGATAAAAAAGCAACAAGTGAAAGAGTAATTCAAGGAAATAGGCTGATTTGGATTGACCCGAGTGAAAATAGCTCAAAGTAGGCTAGGACCCTTTCTCAAGGCTGTGGATTGGACCGGACGGTTGACTTGAAAGTGCCGTGAAATGGTCTAACCAATCATTTTTAAAATTTTACCTGTTAGTTTGAGAATCGATTGTCAAAGCTAGCTAGGCCAAACTGTTTAGTCCATGAAGACTTGTCTCTAGCTAGGCCGAACTGTTTAGTCCATGAAGACTTGTCTCATGACCTATCTATTATGACCTAACTACTGGTTAGAGTGGTGTTTTTTAACGGATAAACATAATTTGACATCAGCATCTCCAAGCGACTCTTTAAACATGAGATGATCTCTATTTTAAAGAAACAACATTTAAAATCATGCTCCAAAAGACTATTTAAATTAACATTTTAATTTAATTTAGAGAGTGAGTTTGACTCTCCAAAACTCATTCTTTATAACTAATTGTATTCAAAGTATTTCAATTTTCAATGTAGGAAAACAATAAAATAATCTAAAGAAAAGCTAGTTAAAATAAATGATAAACACAAATAATAAATATTTTTTGGGAGTAGTAAAATACGTGTTAAATATAAAGAGTTTGTTGGAGTACTTCAAAAATTTAACTTTCTAAATTTATAGATACTCTCCAAATGACAGAATGTGTTCTTTAAAGATGGAGAGTCTATTAGAGATGTTCTAAGGGGTCCATTTAGTAGATTTTTTAAAAAGTCAAAAATTATTTATGAGCCTAAAATGTTGATTTTGAATATATTGAATAACTTTCTTGTTATGATTTGTTTTGGAAGAACTTTTAAAGAAAAATAATCAAATACTATATTTTTTTCATTAAATGGGACCCTTGGATGCAAAAGATGAAAATTTAGTGAGTCAACTCGTTTGGGTCAATTTCAGTTCAGATTTTTTAGGATTGACATCCTATTTTGACGTTATTGGAGTGGGAAAGTGGAAATTTAAGGCCATACACTCGTTCTCATTTTTATTTTTTTTTTTCTCTTTCTTCATTTCAACCACACATTTTTCAAATAAAATAATATTACATACAAATCTAAAACTTATCATTACTTTTCAACCACACATTCTTTCATCAATCACTATTTCAGAATTAATTTTTTCCCCAAAATGGATGCCGAACACAAGCTTACTCTTAATAACAAATTCTAACGTTGCTTTATGGAATCTTTAAATATCAAAGTATTAATTTCCTAATCAAAATTTAAATGCCGACAGAGATTAGAGTATGTGGGCTGCTTATGTTTTTTTAATCATTGGTGAGTGCACAAAAATACACATACATAAGCGCAGGCGCTTTTGAAAATTTATTAATAATCTCTGGCCTCAAAACTGCCTAATTCATTAATTCAAGCAATACCCAAATTGTCTTTTTATCTCACTTCACTTCCCCATTTCATCTTTCCGTTTGATATTGTCTTATATACGTTTATATACATATATGGTATCAAGAATCAAAGTTAATACCTGATTTGTGAATTCTTCCCTTTAGTTTGACATTTTTAAAAATCAGGTATACCTTTTAAAAAATCAGGTTTGAAGTTTATTTTTAAAAAATCAGGTACTATATTAAAACTCTAATTTATCAATCCTGTCCCCCACCTCATTTCCCCCAAACTCATTCTCTCTCTACCTTTCCTCTCTCTCTACCGTCGTTATCTCTCTCCCTTCATTATCCACCGGCAACCGCGGCGATGAGTGGTGACCGGTCCAGAGTCGTCGCTGCAGCCACGACGAGGAAGTTGCGGCGATCCCCCTCTTTTCTCTCTCTATATCTTACGCTTCTCTCGTTTCTCTCTCTATCGTTCAAGAAGATCTGTGTATTCTGTGGAAGACACCCGGGTAACAAGAAAGTCTTCAGTGATGCTGCTATTGAGTTGGGCAATGAATTGGTGGGTTCCTATGAGTCAATCTTTGATTGAATTTTGATCTTGGTTTAACAACAGTTGACGATAATGTTTTATTGTTCTGTCTTTTGATGTCAAAACATTGACTTTTGTGTTTTGCTTATGGGATTCTCGTGTTTTGACTTCGTGTCAAATGGTTTTAGCTTTTCTATGTTGTTGAATATTGTACATGTTCATAGAATCCCTTTGTATGTTTTGTTTGTGTTTTTTTTATCATGGTATGGTGGATTTTTTGATAACTCGTTGGACTTTGGAGTGCCTAATCATTATTTTAAGTTTACTATTGAGATTAGGGCTTAACCTTACTATCTCATGATTTTGTTCTTGTCAAGGTTCTACTTGGATAGTGGGATTGACTTGATTATTATGCTAATGATTTTATGCTTTGTGGATGTTGATGACAGGTTAATAGGAAGATAGACTTGGTGTATGGGGGAGGAAGTGTTGGGTTAATGGGGCTAATTTCTCTGAGAGTCTATGATGGTGGCTGCGATGTTCTCGGGTATGTAAGATTTATTCGGGTTTAAAACACTTAGTCACGGAATGGACGAAGTTGTTTCATGTTGGTCATCGAACTTTCACTTTTCTTTTTCCCGTTTAGGCACTCTGTTTGTCTTTATTTTCATAGCACTTAGCTGGTTTATTGCTTCATAATTGCAGAGTCATTCCAAAAGCTCTTGTTCCTATTGAGGTAATTCCACAAAATTTTGGAACCTTATCCTATTCTTCAATAATATTTGAGCTTCAATATTTGATTAGTTAATTTCATTTCGCCGTCTTTATTAATTTGTATTGATAAGATGAAATCAGGTCCTAATTATCAATGTCTTTTGGGACTAGAGGACAGATAATGATGCTGTTCTTTTGATATTTCTTTGACATTTTCACTTTGCATTAGAATCAGTTGCTTGCTATTATCTCGGCTTTGCTTCTCGAGGGATGTCCACTATACTTAAAAACTGCAATGAGCAGAAGCTACAATGGAAAAAATGAATTGAACTTTCATGGTTATGCACATTGTTGGCTACATTTAATACTAGTTCTCATTATGGAACTGTTTTAAGTATGTCCTGCAGTGAAATTAGTTTAATTCAGATAAGGGGTCATTGATGAGTGATATTGACAGATATCAGGGGAAACCGTTGGAACCGTAAGAATTGTTTCCGACATGCATGAGCGTAAAGCTGAAATGGCTAGGGAGGCAGAGGCCTTTATTGCTCTTCCAGGTAAGTACATGGAATGGTAACAAATTTAGCCCCTGTTTGGTTTACATAAAAATCAATTTTTTAGTAGTTTTTGTTAAAAGTTGATAAAATGTGTGGTTGAAAAGTTATGGGTCCCATGAAATGTGTGATTAAAATTAATTGTTGACTTTGACTTGAATTTTAATCCGCTTTTTTAGTGGAACCAAACATGGGCTTATTCTGAAGAGTTATTATGTTTTTCTCCATTAACTTATAGAGATTGGCATTTCCTTGTCCTAAATTTCTTAGGAGGATATGGAACCATGGAAGAGTTGTTGGAAATGATAACGTGGGCACAACTAGGAATTCATAAAAAGCCGGTGATGCATCTACCTGTATCCCATTGGTTTAGGTCAATTGGATTATTTTCTAATGATTTGAGTAATTCTCTGAACAGGTTGGTTTGCTCAATGTCGATGGATACTATAACTCTTTGCTGACATTATTTGATAAAGGTGTTGAAGAAGGATTCATCAAGCCAGGTGCTAGGGACATTGTACTTTCGGCCCCTACAGCAAATGAGCTTTTAACAAAAATGGAGGTACTAAGTTCCGTCCCCGGCTTCATTCGATATCTTTTCAATTTATTAAAACCTTCGCTCATTGCTTTCCAGGCTTGGTGTACGAGTAACAAGTAGTGGGTCATGTCGATTTAACGGATTGTATGCATTAAATTAAACCAGACATTCATTTTTGTATTTATATCACATGAGCTTTTTTGATGGTCAACCAAGTGTTTCTTGAAGAGTAATGGATACTACTTTTCACTTTGTAATTTAATGATATAAAATCAAATTTAGATTGAAAATGCATGACATCAAAGTTAAGTATGTAGCAATGGTCGACTTAGAGGTATGTTGGTAATTTGGAAAGTTGGATGAAAAGGACACGACGAGTTGAAAAGTAGAAGTGAAAATCATATCCAAGGTTTAGATTGGAAGGAAAATTAGAACAGAATGAAAAATGTGACGGAATATTAAGTCTTCCTTTAACTCCATTCTACTATACCTTATTCTACCAACAAGTGGACTGAAAGTAGCTTTTGACAGACAAGGCAGGGACATTACACTAAGTAGACTATCCGACCCTACTCTAACTTAGCAATACATCCTTGAGATCAGAAAATTTACCCAGTAAGACTACGATTGTGATAACGATAACTAGGATGAAAGACAAAAAAATATCTCGTTCCTTTATGGGATTGGATATTTTTTATAAGAGAAGTATACTCAATAGCCTTTTTCTCTATTCCCCTATGATTTAGACGGGAAAGCCCCGAGTCACGCTCACAATCTCCATATTTCTTCAGTTATATTGTTTCAAAGGAGGCTTACTGTACCGAAAAACTGATCTTCATCTTTTACTTTTCAGCTATATACTTCTTATCACGACCATGTCGCCCCACACGAAAGCTGGCAGATGGAGAAACTTGGTGATTACCCAACGGAACGCAAGTCGTAATGAAATTATTGCTTGTGGTGTGATTAGTTTGTGTGACAAGAGTGGGTTCAGATGGGGCCTCATATAATGCATTTACTATGTACCATTTTTCATCCTTTATGGTTTTGTATTCCAGCAGGAACTGTCATTCTTGTTTTGCATAGTGCCTCTGTTCTAATAGAATGGTCAATCACAACACTATTTTGTAGTCATATTAGCAGCTATTCACACACGGCTATTTGAAATTGCTCAGTACTTTTGAATTTTTTTCAAAAGAGTCCCATATGAATGTGACGTGTCCCACAATGAAATTTAGTATATATGTTGGCTACATATATACTACTACAGCATGTACTATTAAAAGAGATTATTGGATTCAATTGTTTGTCAACAGAGGTCTGTTTGGCATGGTTTTTAAAAGTCAAAACTGCTTATGAGATAAGAAGTTATTTTTGAACAAATCCAAATAATTTTTTGAAAGTGCTTTATTTTATTAGAAGTGTTTTTAGAGGAAACGTGCTTATGGTAACTTCGTCGGGAAGCTTTTCTACAAGAAGTAGAAGCAAAAGTAGAAATCCTGCCAAATAAATCCTAAATTATTGATAAGCTGCTTCATCAAAGTTTTTGCTTTCCTTCATCTTGAAAAAGATTTAGCCCATATTTGGTGTAGATTAAAAGTTGATAAAAATATCAAGTTAAAATCAATAATTAATTTTAGTCACACATTTTATAGGATTCATAATTTTTCGATCACATATTTCAATTTTTTTAAATCAAAATTTATTAAAAATTTGATTTTAATTTACACCAAAGATGGGCTTAAGATGTTTTTGTGCTCGACCAACTATAATTTGGTAATACTTTGACAAATGGATGAAGGATAGATATTTGAATGTTTACTCTAGCTAGCAAAGATATTCAATAGCTCCTTTTGCCAAGAGAGATGTACAAGTTTCAAGAAAATTAATGTTCTGGAGATCTGCTATTTGTACAGAAAATATGCTGTCATGATTAATACAGAAGACACTTGACGATTTTTGTTGGACAATAAAAAAAAAAAAAATAGACAAACCAAACAGATGCTGCCACAGCAGCATCAGCGTTAATTCTGACAGAATTGCTTCTGTAAAAGCAGAGAAATTCAATGTTTTGTAAGCCTAAATTGCTGTCACTGTTGTGAGATGCAACCCATTAGCATCTGTCAAGGGATTAAGTACTTATGGGGGACAAAATAGCTAGGGGCACCTGACCCTTACAGATTCGATTTGGAAAATGTCAAGATAGGGTTGGAGTGGGTGTTGGAGTTTTTAAGGTGGCTGTTTGGCTTGGGCAAAAGGCATAAATAGGGGCCCCTACACTCCAGTATAAGTGGAGACATTGGGCATCATGTGATCTTATCTTTTTCCATCTCTCCATATGCAACTGGGGAGAACAAAAATATCGCAAAATTGAAACAGTTGGTTTGAAATTGCATAGGTTTCGATAATTTATATACTAAGCAGTGTGTCTTGTTAGGTATTGATCCTACTATGAAATAAGAATTAAGCTACTTGTACAAAAAAAATTTGACAAAAATGTTGACAAACTCTCACATGAACCGACCCCACCTGAATAAAAAATTAGAAAAAAAAAAGTGGGGGACCCCCCCGATGTGAGGCCCCGGTCAGGGTGTTTGTCACCCTGACCGGTACAAGTAGCCTCTCTCAATAAATGTTACTTGATAAATATATTTTATACACTTATTTAAACTTCAAAATATAGACATTTAATAGTTCTTTTGAACAATCATATCATAATTTATTGTATATTTGGTAGGGCTGTCAATGAATTGAATTTTGATCCGAATCCGATGAAATTAATGGGAGATGGATTCAGGGTTTTAGTCTGATAACCTGATTAAGATCCGAATCCGATAATCCGTTAATTAAATGGATCAAATATGAATATAGGTCATTCCGATCCGATTTGTTATAAATAATTGAGTCGGTAAAAAAAATTTATGACATGTTATTTGTGACTAAAATAAATAAATTTAGAATAANATGGATCAAATATGAATATAGGTCATTCCGATCCGATTTGTTATAAATAATTGAGTCGGTAAAAAAAATTTATGACATGTTATTTGTGACTAAAATAAATAAATTTAGAATAAAAATTTTGAAAAATTTATAATTATTAAATCCGTTTAAGAATTGGAAAAAGAATAAATAAATAAAAAAGTTGATTCCAACATTATTTTTTTCCTAGTTTTTTTAAATTTCGGATCGGATTATCGGATCAGATATCTGATAACATAGCAAAACGGATATGATTCGTTGGATTATCGGATCGGATAATTATTCTTATCGGATCAGATATAGACAGATTGGATCCATTTCAGCTCTAATATTTGGTTTATTAGGTAAAACTCGTTGAAAGAAAGAAGCGAAAAATGGAGAAAAATGACAAGATCTAAAGTTTGGGGACTAAAGTGTAAATACTCAAAAGTTGTATCGAACCTCACGATCAAGATTTGAGAATGCTAGGTGTCAATTAGAAGTTGAAAATGAGTGAAATATGATCAAAATATTTTCACAAATCAATTTTCAATCGCACAAGTATATTCCAAATTTTTAATTAGAGATTGAGACCCATTTTTGACGTAGTAAACATTCAAATTAGAAAACATTATTTATAGAAAAGTTGTAGCCCTTTGAGTTATATTTTCAACGTATTTGGAATTGTCTTATTTGAATATCGAAAGAGAAAGTTATGACAAAAAATATTAAAAAAACATAGAGTGGAAGCAACGGTGGCACCTCAGCGCCACCGTGGGAGCCTTGGGAAAAAGATCAGATTCACAGCATCACTACATAGGATTTTGAAGTGCAATTCATCAATTTTAAAAGCCCAATTCAATTAAAACTCTTCCAAGACTCAAAAAAGATATAAATACAATTCTAGATAACACAATTTAGGGGAGAGAAAAACACATAATCATCGATCAAGGAGCAAAAGATAGGGTTTGGAGATTTTTGAGATTGAAATTTTTTTTTGGTGCAAGATCCAATTCTTTCTATGATCAAGATTTCAAACCCTGATTATGAACTCTATACCTTTTATTTTGCTTTCATTATTATGAGTAATTAAATTTATAGTTAGGGCGAACAATATAATCTATGTGTGACTATTTATTTCTTTTATTCAAGATTATAGTCCTTTAAATGCATATGTGCTAATTTTATTCATGAATTTAATGCTTTGAATTCTTTGGTCAATTATTCAATGATTTTGTGAATTTATTACGAATCGAGATGTGAGTTTTAGATTTAGACCACATAATAAAATTCGATAATTTAGTATAACGTGTAGATATACATATACTAATTATTGCAATCATTAAATGAATTCTTAGAACTAATATTTCTTTTAACTAAGATTGATTCACATAGAGATATGTAATTGAATTAGTTAAATAGATTCAATGAGAACTTGAGATGGGTAAATTGAATACTTTAGCAAAATTCGACCGAACACTACAATACTAATGAATCTTGATTGGCAAATGAAAGGGGATCCATAGGTAAAATTGTAAGTTCTAGCATTCACATTCATACTTTTAAAACCCAAATTCGATAAATTGTGTACGTTAGATAATTTAGACACCAATCACAAACCTTATTATTTGTTTTCGATTAAATTAAAGTTAGGAATAATTTAACCAATTGTTAGATAGTAGTCCTTGTGAGAACGATATCCGCATTCATTGATCCACTATATTACTTATTACGATCTGTACACTTGCGGTATATAAAAATTGACAACATTTCTTAATTCCCACACCTGTGAACTCTTGCTTTCTTTTTCACACCACCAGTTCTCCATTTCGTACCGTTGCCCTCCCGTCCCACGACCTCTCCTTTTCATCTCCCATTTCATCGCTTCCATGTAGCTCATAACATCTATCTTCAACATAGCACTTTTGTCGCAGACTAACAGATTCATCCAAGTTAACGTTAAAAGTGAATGTTAATCTTTGCATGTTTAAATTGTGACGGAAAGGTGGAAGCAACTCGTTCCTTCCTTTTGAAGGGCATTAGAGGTTCGGAAAGTGAACTATGCTGGAGCGAATTACTCATTGCTGTCTTGCCCCAACCCAAGGAAGGGCATTTGGTAAGGAGCATTGAAAAAATGTTCAACTTTCTAGCTAGGCGTATCGTATCCTCTAATACACCGTCTAATTCTGTCAAATATTGCATAAAACATGCAATAAAAACACGTCTACATCAACTGATCACTACCCATTCCTTGTAGCAGCAAATCTTGGTGGGCTTTTCCCTTTATTCTAAACAACCTTTCACCCACCAACACCTGGATAAGAGAGAACGAAGGAGAGAAGATTAACAATGAAATTTCAACGTTGACATGACGAGGATAATTTCAGCACGATGAAAAACCCAACTGTGTAAATTTTAGATGTCAAAACAGTCGAATTTGCAGCTCTATATCACGTACATTTGATCAATTTCATTCGAATGATGCCCCTGCAGACAGTTCTGATGTCTAATTCGATTTTTTGCCGTAAGTTCCAATACCTTATAGCCTTGACAATTTTTTCTTCGAAATCAGCGGAACTAATCCCTGAAATCTTGGTTTACAAGTGCCTAAAGAGTTTCCTAAGAAAGAACAAATTTAGAAACATGCAATGGCCCATCTTGCCATATGGTATGACCTTCCTTGTAATCAAAAGGAAAAAACTCCCAAAAGTTCCATTTCATGAAAACAAAAACATACACTTCACTTTCAGTAAATCAAACACATATACCCCATTCAAATTACTATTGAACTACCTGTCTAAAAGCTTCAAACACGCCCCTCACATGCTGGGCAGTCTCATTTCTTGACGACTCCTCCATTTTCATAAATGGGTAGCAACTAGACTTGATCCCATGACCTTTGCATGCTTTAATACCATGTTGATACACTTGTAAAATTTAGTAATCTTCTAGATGCCTAAATCAAATTATTTGAACAAGATGCTGACGAGCACTTCAGAATTCTATCAAGATGATAACATGAAGCAACTCATACAAGGAAAAGGTTGCACAGTAAATTCAATCAAGAAATTAGTATTACATCGAAAGCATGAATCAACGTTTCAGATGCTGCAGGGCACAGATGATGAGAAAATTGTACAAGCACAGACATTTAGGCCACATATAATGGAACTAGTTTCTGATGTCTAACTATTTCTACTATGGTCTATATCAAAAGCCATGCAGGAAGGCAACAAAAAGAAACTCCCCAATTCCTTAACAAGCTACAAGTAACAAGTACTGCACAACATCATTACGGCACAAACCTAGTTCATTTTACAGATATTGAACGCCCCTTTATATCAGTAATTGCTTATTTGTAAAGCATGGTGAGGGGGTTAAAAGGTTATTCTACTTCAAAAACTTATTGGCTGGCGTAGCGGAATAAGGAAACATGATCTATAATCCTCCAAAAAAAGAAGCCTATAGAAAATATCATTTCAGAGTGAAGACTATGTGAGATATCAGATATCACCAAATCATAATGATTTAAACTTTCACCAAAATCAAAAACTCTGAGAAAACCACACTTACGAGTTTGGTTATACAACATTCGTTGCATTCTCTTTGCTCCATAGGGACTACACCTGTAAGGCATATTAAAAGGCAAGGCAGAAAAAAGACTTTCAAGCATCGTTGCCAAAGTTTTCAAAGATAGATTTGGAATTCAGTAAAGTGCCAGGTACACGATTGGTTGGTTTGCAGTCAAGAGCAACTAAGCCCCTGTTTGACAACCATTATTTGGGAAAAAAATGGTTTGAATAGTGATTTTTAGGAGAATGTGGGGTTAAAAAGTAAGGAAAAGTTTTAGAATTATGTGCAGAACATTATATTGCGTGAATGTGTAGTTGAAAATGAGTATATAGAAAAAAAGAGTTTCCAAATAATGATTGTCAAGTAGGGGCTAAAATTGAAAGCATAATTGATCAATAGGAAGCTCGGAGTCTATAGACAAAGTTCATGCAATGGCGACCTACAAGGGAAGGCCAGTTCTATCGATGCATTCCTTTTGAGCAAGAATTAATAAGGAAAGCGAGAGCCCTAGAAATTCCAGATCTATCGTCACAGACCCTAAGACTTGTTAAGATCTATTCTATATTTCCTTTCTAGATTGAATAAAGAAACTTAAGCCAAGAACTTATATTTCAAACCCTTACTCCCACAATAATAAAAGGAAAATTCACAAAAGAAACTAGTTTAACCAAAATCATTTACTTACACAAACAAATATCCAAACTATATTCCAAAAAGAAACATCAAAATTTATTAGTCAAGCATGTTTCTTTCACACCACTAGACACTACTTCTTATCCTTCCTGATCTACAATCATATATGCATGTCTCCAGAATCACATCAAACAAAATTTATCATAAAATAAATGCCTTGGGAAGAGAATCTCAAGAATGATGCAATCTAGATCCCCATCGAGAAGTTCTTGGTATCATGATTATTGAGTCTTGGTTTCATCTTAAAACGATCTTGTTCAGACGAGTAGCTCAAGCCATCGTAGAATGGTTATCATTTTCATTTACATGCTTAGTGGGATAAAATCCTCAACAATGATCCATATATGATAAGAAAAAGGCTATTGTGAATAATTATACAAACACAGACAAAAATCGCTCGAATCGACATAAATCTTATCTTACAAATTTTATGTTGAAAGCCCATGAAACAAAATCTTGTTTCATATTCCAGCACAAATACAAGGACACAGCATAAAAGGAAATTATATAGCATAAATTGTAAAATCACCGCCAGCCATAGACCACGTGGGAGTACCTATCCTTAAGCCACCTAAAACTCTTCCTCAAAGATCCCTTGACTTTGCCTTCAACAGTGTAGACTTTGTAGCTAGCCACTCTCTTCTTCCTCTGGAACTCAGGATCATTGAAAGCCCAAGATTTTGAAGTTGACCTACATGTGCTTTTGCCTTTCTTAAGCTTCCAGTCCTTGGGCGGTGGCGGACCTAGAGCCGACGGTGGCACAGTTTGCCCCAGAGGAGACGGCGGTGCAGCATAATAGTAAGAAGAAGAAGCATATGAAGTACTGTATGACCTGAAATCAGTAGGCCTGGTAGAGGGGCGTCCATAATAAGGCTCTATCTGCATTCTGTCGACATTATAAGATTTTGATCTGTAATCCTCCATGGATTTCTTGAAATTTTTCTTGATGGGGTGGAGAAAGTTTGAGGCTTGACTTCAAATTTTTTGGTATCAAGTTTGTGCAGAAGTCCAGCCAAAACAAACTGTCAGGCAAATAGAAAATTCACTGGGGCTTGTGAAATTCCTCTTTGTTGGTGGAATTGGATTCTAGATGCCGTTTAATATGGGAAAATGGAAATCAACTTGGCTCGTGAAATTCAAGGTTAAGATCAGTAGACCAGTCAAACACAGCACAATTTGGTCTGTATTTTTCAAAATTTAATTTTCTTGTTTTATTTATATATTTATTTTGGTAGGGACTCTTACACTATTTATGTTCTTTTTGGTGTAGCTTAAAAAATTAACTCAAATTCAACAATTAATTTTAATTTCATATTTCATGAGATTCACAATTTTTTTTTCTCAACTTTTATCAAAATAAAAATAAAAAAATCTGATTTTTAGTTAAATCAAAAATGTGCTATAGATGCAAGAAATTTAGCCTATTTGGTTCATTGATTTTAAGTGTTAATAAACACCGTAGTCAAAGCACTTCACACATTTTGCCGGTTTTGTGTAGCTTAATATATTTTTAAAAATTTAAATTAAAGTGAACAAATAATTTTAGATACATATTTCGTGGAATTTAAAATTTTTCAACCACAAATTTCATCGTTTTTGCTTTTATTAAAATCTATTAAAAATTTAATTTTTTGCTAAAGCGAATTTATAGAATTTAGGAAAATGATAGCTACAGTCCTAAATCTTTCACTACTGTCCATTTCTTCTCCGAATGCAACAAATTGAAATGTTTGAAATTGTGATCTCACAAATGAAACGTTAAGATAAAAGCTACAAGTCAATGAAAGGTTTGAGACCGCATTTTCCTTAGAATTTAAAAATACTATTCATTTCTTCACTATTCATTTACCCTTAAAAAGTTAAGGGCGGCTATATTTATACCACATTTTTTTTCTACAAATACATCACATATGAATTACATTAAAGGTCATTAACTTTTATTCATTATCACACTTATATCCTTAACTTTTTTCTTCACAACATTCTTATTTTTAACATTACATGGATCAGAAATTATTATCCTTAAATCATATTTTCGTCCAAAAATAAGAGCGTCAAATATTTAATCTCATTTTTGCATTATTATTTGTCTTGTTTATTTTAAAATACAATGGACTAATTGGTCTTTTTACTTTATCTAAAAGAAATTTTTGAAGAGAAATCATAATTAGAAACAATTTATATTAATTTGAGAATAAGAAGGCGATGAAAAAAAGTTTTATACATAAATATGATACTATATAAAGATTATGAAAATTTCATACAATCAAAATATAGTCTAATTATTAAAATGGTGGTTTGAATATATTCAGCCAAAAATAGTGATATCAATCCGGCTCATCAGCCCGCGGCTCTTGGAATCGAGCCTTATTTTTATGTGTTGGCCCGAGTTGGCTCGTGTCAGCCACACCAATGGCCTATTTCTTGGAAATAAAGCATCTACCGCTTGCAAAGGTAGTCATAGCTGCCTTTAAAAATACGAAAAAAAAAAAATTCAGAAAAAAGAAAGTCAGCTCAGCTCGGCTTGAAAAGGCTCGCTCGATCCTTTTTTACCCAAGCCACGCCTGAGCCGTGAACTTCGGCTCAACTCGTTTACATCCCTATCTAGAAGTTAATGGTATCAAACGAGACAGAGGGATGTTTTACCGGCCAAGCATATATTACCGATAGACATAACATGTCTATATTTTTGGGCATCCTTATTGTTTTATTAATTATTTTAAAAGAAACAAAACTTTAAAAGCGATTCAAATGAGCTCGTTGAAATGGGTTGTGGGTCTAGACATCCATCTATTTTACACACATCTAACTTTGCCAGATGACTGGAGCATTCGATAGAAAAGAGAGACACATAAGAATAAGGGTTTATGAAGTAGATACAAAAACTACATGTGATACGATACAAAATGGAGAAGAGTTCATGGAAAAGTAAGATCGATGTCAAAATAAGTAATTTTTCGATAATTTTCTTAAATTTAATTAGATTTTAAGATTTTAATTCCATTTGGAATTACTCGTTACCTTTAATTCTTATCGTTATCTAAAGTTAGTCGTTATCTAGTAATTTAGTTATTATTCATATTCTATTTATTGCTTTACATATGAATTGTAAGTCTTATGACAATTAATTAAATTTGAATTTAATAAAGAGTCTTTAAAAGTTTCTCAAAATTATTCTATTTTTCTTGGTATTTGATTTTTCTAATCAGCAAGTTTGAGTGCTCGTGAGATTTTATTCTTTCCCATAAATTTCTGCGACTTTAATACGTAACATGCTATACAAATTCATGATGTAGAAACATTTTTGGTAAAGTAATTATTCACATCAATAATTTCAATGGAGCATATGTTTGTTAAAGCCACTTTTATAAATTTAGACAATTATGTCAATGTAAGAAAAGTTTAAGGCGTGAGATTGTTAATTATTCCTCTTTAAGGGCTTAACCAAAATGTTAGTTTTGTTTGTATCAATCTCAATGAAAGAAAATGAAAGGCTGGAAAAAATTAAAGCGAGAAAATGAAAGGTTGAAAAAACCCTCTATTTTTGAATAGAAATAGAGGGATCTTTTGAAAATATCCGCAGGATAAATATACTAATTTCAAGTTTGATTATGTACACGAAAATTAAGTATAATATATTTTTTTTTTTTTAGTGGTCGTCATCATTTTTCGTGTGCTGACTTTGATTGTGCACCAAGCTATGTGTTCCTAAAGTTTACCTATAATTTTATATCTTCAATAATCAAATCGGTCAATATTAAATGGTTTATCCCCCATGTATAGAAAGAAATCCACCAGAATACACACATTTGTGCGGGCACCACCATGTATTTTTAAAAAAAAAAAATGGCGCGGGACCCACAAATGTGTGTATGCTGGAGAAATTTTGTGGGCTTCTTTCTGTACAGCTAGCAGATTTCTAAATTAAATATGGCCTATTT
>CAIGRT010216827.1:0-13673 GCA_903798405.1 Fraxinus platypoda
GATCAAAACAACTACATGTGTTCTCATGCTTGGATATCTAGAACATGTATTTTAATAGCTAAGAATCAGCATCCAAATAAATGTACAAACTTAAATAGAACTTGACATACCTTCAGTTGAAAAGCTCATGTACAATAGTAGCAAAAGTTATGCTGCTTTCCGAATATGATTGATACCCTAATTCTCCACAAGGTCCCATCCGCACTTGTATCTCCCATTAAGAGAAAGCAATTTTGAGTTTTTAAACTTGAAGGTAATTGTTGTTTGTTCATTTGTAGGTTAGAAAATGAAATATAGTAGAGTGGAATCCTCAACATGTGATATTTTAAGC
Source organism: Fraxinus platypoda (assembly GCA_903798405.1). Classification (NCBI taxonomy): domain Eukaryota; kingdom Viridiplantae; phylum Streptophyta; class Magnoliopsida; order Lamiales; family Oleaceae; genus Fraxinus; species Fraxinus platypoda. Next base: position 332 of record CAIGRT010216827.1, read on the forward strand.
ATAGTTCTAAAACTTAAATTTGTCTACTATTTTGACAGTGATAAATTATTTTTTTATGCTGTTTTTATCTCTCTGCTTCCCTAACTCCCCAAAATATCTCTACACTACGCTAGTTCTTTGTTTAATATTTCATCTTTCTTCAGTTTTGTTTATCTGGCTAAAGTGGGAATGAACTGTACTTTATATAACAAATAATATCAGTACATCTTCTTGAAAAAATTGGACTAATTGTTTGTATTACTAATAGAAAATTGGATTATTTCAAAGCTGTTAGAGATTTGATGTTTTTTCTAAGCCTTCAATCTTTAGTTCTTATTCACCATTTTTATTATCACCGATCGCAACATGAAGAAACATATATTGGTTCTTTATTCCCTTACTTTATAATGACTCATTTAGTAAATGCGGACAATAATCAGGGAAATGAAGAAGCTAGCAATTCATATCCACCTAATCATGTACCAAACATGTCTTGAAAGTGTTTCTTTGTTGACTGTTAAATACATATAGTGAACGCTTGGGAACTAAACATTTTTTATTAATGAAGCAATATAAAGATAAGTTTCACTTCAGTACAATATAAAAGAGCCAAAAGAAAATGACTGTTCACATGGCACGTGTCGCGTATTCCTATCGTTGACGTGAATGCATTTTTTTCTCTAAAATTTTCTCCCAGCTCCTCCTCTTCACGCAACCCATCACATCTTCCATTTTCGCACACAATTAACTTCATCCATACACGTTCAACGAATTTTGTATTCGTGTAGAGAGAGCTCACAGATTATCAAATAGGACAACCTTTCGAACTATTGTTTAATTCATGAACATGCAAAAGCTAACATGATAAATTGAAACATCTTAATAGCAGAGAAACAGAAAGTAAAAGTGATTCCCGATTGGTCCGCGCTGCCCCCCGGAAAGGAATTTCGATTTTCATGTATGTGTTGAATATGTATTCTTTACACAAATCATTCAAAAAAATAATGTATATTAATAATATAATTTATTTATAAGTAAATCTAACTTAAATTTCAACGTATTGTAATATAAATATGAACAGCACATAGCACACATGGGGTGGGTTAAAAATATAAATAAATACACCACGCGGACACAGCAGACATTGGTGTCCGCACTCCGCGCAGCGTGGGAGAAAGACTCCGTGAGCACAACGCGAAGTGACACTCTTGTTGTGCGGAGTATCACCCCGCGCTATGCGGGACTCCAGCGCGAACGTGGACACTTTTTTTTTTTAGTGTTAACAATAATCTACGATTGGTTGCTTCCTTTTTTTATCTTTCCTCAGTCAACAATTGTGTGGTTGCTTTCCTTTTTGTTTTCCCCAGTCGACAATTGCGGGTAAGAAGAAGTCCATAGTACCCTTTTATTTCGAAGATGCATGAATGGGTAGTTAGATGGCTATGGATAAAATGAGGATAAAAAATACTTCACAAATGAAAAGAAGAGTAAATGTTGGATTGCATACTAGGGAAAATAAAAAACATCGCCAAGCAAAAATATGACACGCACTGACGACAAAAAGAATGAAGTGAGAAGAAAAAATTTAATAAAAAATAAAGTAAAACCCCCGAATGTCAGAACAGAGTGATTCACAGCATTCATCCAGAGGAGATTTTCTCTCAGAATCCTTCTCTTTTTTTCCATACTGGTCAGTATCTTATTTTGATTATATAGTATGTATATTTATGGATGAGGTTATTTAAAGTATATGATAATTGATGAATTGTGGTTTCTTCTTGTTAATATCTGTGTTCCTTTTGTATTTAATCCCTGGGTTTTATAAGTTGGGTTTAATTGTATTCTTCAGTCGATGTTTTGAAGAATTTTTGGGAGATTTCAGAGATTTAATACTCTAAAAATAGGAGCTTTTTTTAAGTTCTTGGGTTTCTGGACTTCGAATTTGACCACCTTTTCTCTGAATTCCATATTTTTAGCGTCCGGGGAGGTGCATATGTGCTTTGAAATTTTGGGGCTTGACGATTGACAGCGTTTCTTATCAAACAAAATACTGGATGCTGCTAATCAATCCGTTTTTTTATATATTTAATAATCAAATTAGATTAATATTTTGTGAATTTTGTTCCCCTCAGTTGATTTGATTTAATCACTTTACGGAATGTGAAAACTTTGCTTTGAATTTGGGGCTTGATGATTGTCACCGTTTCAGATCATTCAAATTACTGGATGCCACTTAACAATCCGTTCTTTTATATATAATCAAATTATGTTACTAATTTTGAATTTTGTTACCCAGAGTTGATTAAAAATGAAGAGATTTAATCACTTCTTGGAATGTTAAAACCTTAATTTCACTAATGTGAGCAGTTTAATAGTTGTGACTTCAATTTGATGGACAAGTTTTGATGATACCAGTCGAAAGCATGCCAAAAGTTCCAGATAAATCTCTATTGTGTCTTATATTGATGACTATTTTTTATTTTTTTTTACTTTCTTTCTTCATTTTTGCATAGATTATAAGAAACTAGGTAAAAAGGAGATATCTCATTTGATCTTTTTTCTTGGAATTTTATCTTGTGCTTCCACCCTTGAAGCAGAGGAGATTTTGCACATTTGAAGTTGGGAAGAAAACCAAGTAACATTCTAACATCCTTGCCTTTTGTGATTGAACAGATTCAAGGAAATGTGTCTGGGGATTGAGTCATTTGAGCATGTGGCTGTGTTTAAGATTCAAGTGACTGCACATGATTAGAAGCTTAAAATTAGATAGCGAAAGAAAGGGAAGTTGAAGATTTTCTATCAGTCTCTTATCACATGCTTTCTGTGTGTAGTTTTTGGTTGTTGGTGAACTTGGATGGCTTTTCCTGTACTGGGACTTCACCATAAAAGCCAAATGAACAAAATGCCTTTGTTAATGGAGCGAGCAAATACGTTTAATGATAATGAGCATGTTATTGACATAGCTAATCGCAGTGATGCTTCCTCGTCTAGCACGTCTGATGAGCAGCGATCCAACGGCTTGGAGCAGCAGAGGAGTGAAGATCAGGGTTCTACTAGTGCGAGGGTTCAGGTTTATCAACCTCCACTTTTTTCTGCTAGTGGATCAAACTCGAGGAACACACCACTTATTCGGAGAGGAAATAGCCGCCGCCGAAGGAGTCCCTTAAATTCCGGTTTATGGATATCTTTTTTGCTAGTATTAACAGTGAGTCAAATAATTGCCGCGATTGTTGTCTTGTCTTTGTCAAAGCACGAGCATCCACATGCTCCATTGAAGGAGTGGATTGTGGGTTATGCATTGGGTTGTGTAGGAATTCTTCCTCTTTTATATTGGCGTTTCCGACATCGAAACCAGGGTTCTGACCAGGATACATCTCATCGTCGTCATGATTCTTCTCAGAACGGCTATTCTGCAATTTCTTCAACTAGAATAGTTTTGGAGCGGGAAGATCGTTGGGCCACTGGTACTGCATCTAGAGGCAGCCAAAATGTAGGAATACCAAGTTCAAGGTATCTGTTAATATTGAAAAAGTTTATTTTTGTTAACTCTATTCCCTTCTTCTTATATCGTAATCTGCAAGACTTGTTTTATTTGGACCTCAGTGAGTTTTGGAGATTTCCATTGTAGCTACTATATCTGTTTTTTGACTAACAAATGCTTGCTTCTTCGGTTGTTTTCATATACTTTGTGCTTTTAGTTTGTGAAATTTGTTAGGGATTTATTAACTTGATGGTTTATAAATTTCTTAAGCTTTGTGAGTCGTGACAATGTACCAGCACTTTGGCATGCTAACAATTCAAGTATCTAATGATGAAAAAAATTTGCTTGATATTCTTTTCCAGTTTTTCATCAAAAAAGTAGGCAGACCATGTAAATTCTTGTCTCTGTTAGTTTTCCATTCTCTATTTCTCTACAGCTAAACCTTCGTTGGGAAGAATTTATAAATGGTTTTAATTTATAAATATATAGAAATTAGTGTTGGATAAGTGGATAGCACTTTTGGGTCCATTGGAATGTGTGGTTGAAAATGAAGTTTAACCATTTATAAATGATTTATAAATTTTGCCAACAGAGGCTTAAAAATCATTTCAGGGGTGAGTCAATTCTTTTCACTGCATTTATCTAAAACTTTTTATACGTCAAATCATAACACTGTGGCATCACAAGGAGTGGACTTGCTGAACTTTTGGTCAGAAATGTTGCATCATTCGTCTTCATTAACAAGTTTACTGTAGAATGAGAGCTAAATACTCTAATCAAATTCGTACAGACTCAAAGCCCTTGTGGAATACTTCAAGATGGCTTTAGATTGCTTCTTTGCCGTTTGGTTTGTAGTCGGCAATGTGTGGGTTTTCGGAGGTCACGCGTCATCTGCTGAGGCTCCCAACTTGTACAGGTAGTTTGATGCACATTCTAACACAGCGGCCTCATACCAGTATTTGTGTAGTTCTTTTATATACTTTGGTAATGTATTTATTTACTTGCAGGTTATGTATAGTTTTTCTTACCTTGAGTTGTATTGGCTACGCTATGCCCTTTATTTTGTGTGCGGCAATCTGCTGCTGCCTGCCTTGTCTAATTTCAATCCTCGGCATCAGAGAGGATTTGATTCATTATCGAGGGGCCACTCAAGAATTAATTAATTCTCTGCCAACTTATAAGTTTAAGGTGAAGAACAAGAATAGCAGTGACAAGGAGTGTAACCCAGATGCAGATGAAGGTGGGATAGTGGCTGCTGGAACCCAAAAAGAGCGTTTGATATCAGGAGAGGATGCGGTAAACTTCATTTTCTTTCTTATCTTGGATTCTCTGATTTTTATCTTCTTTTTTTATTTTATTTATTTTTGTCGATGTAAGAGGTATGAGATCATTTATGTTGATGGACGAGTACCAGCATATTCTGATATAAAACATAAAAAATGTAATTAGCTTTCTATGCTTACCTCCATTCTCTATTGCATAAATTCCAAAACAGGATCTCAATCAAAGCGGTTGTTAAGTAAAACTTCTGAAAGCTTGGGAAAGTTTCTGCAAGCTGAATGATTATTTACAATTTTATTTGCCGACTCATGAAGTATCTATAATTTGAATCTGCTGCAAGGATTTAGAAATTTTGTTGTCTGTTAAGGCTTTGATGTTGTGAATCTAATCTTTTCTTCTCTTAAATATCAAACTGATAGATGCTAACTGTGAAATCTTAAGTTGATGGGAAGTGTTGCTTAATTCTTAATTTTTCTGCGATGTAGTTCTGAACAATACTCTTCTTGTAAAAGGATAGTCTAATGATTTTGTTATAATACTTCATAAATATTGGATATTAGATTTGGTTTGCTCTCATTTTGTGCCCTTTGGAAATGGAAATTAGATAGTCGATATTGATGTGAGTTTTGGAATATATATTTTCCGAAGCAATTTCAATTTGGGTAGGATACTTGTATCCATTTTCTATGTGATCCCAACTCATTAATGAGGTTCCAACTAACTTGTATTGTGTTCTATAGATTTGCTGCATTTGCTTGGCGAAATACTTGAACAATGACGACCTGAGGGAGTTGCCTTGCTCTCATCTCTTTCACAGGGAGTGTGTAGACAAGTGGTTGAAGATCAACGCCTCCTGTCCACTTTGCAAAGCTGAGGTTGACGAAGATCATATTGAGTCCATCGACTGAAGCGACTGCTTGCAACAAAGAGAGCTTGTTATATGGACAGTCAAGTTTGTTCCCCAGTTCATCCCTGACATAGTTTTGGGAATAAGATTATCTACTCGTGCGAATGAATTAACACCATCATATAGTATAAATATGAAATCTTGTGGAATTGCTCGTGTAATGTTTTGACTAATAAACTATTTCACCATTGCAAAGGATATGACTCTCCTCTATGAAGTTTGGGATCATTCTTCTCTTTTACTTTTCTTGATAGAAAGAATATGAAGATCGTTTTCGCAGCCAATAGAAATCTTTTTTTTGCTCTGAGCCTGCATATTTGGTCCGAGATACCTCCTCGTCGTGGTATGCAACTTGATGAACATCCTGGAAAAACATCCAATTAGTAGAAGACAATTAATCTTTGAATAATTCTACTTGCACATCAAAAAATGTACATGGGGATGGGACCCATTTGTATAAAATATTTTTTTATTCAAGCGTGTCCATCCCCATGTGAGGGGGGTGTACACCCCTATGTACATAGTGATGTACCACTAGCAAAACTGTTAATCTTTGTATGGTTCCATTTTCTCAAATGGTTTCCATGTCATGGCTGATGTTGGATGGAACATCCCACTTTTATGCCAGTCTATTTTGGCATCTTGAAAATTTTCGACAACGCAGAGAATATGTTGATTACTAGGCATTTTAACAAGTGATATTGATCGAGGATAAATTAAGAGTGGGATGACTCAATCGGTCGAAACATATTCGTTACATGGACTCCTGTCCATATGAATGCAATCAATTGAACATGTAAAAAGAGAGGAGTAAAATTAATGTAGTATTATGTAGTTGATCAACATTTTTGTCATTTTGAATCTTCAAGTAGATAAAATGAATCGAATGATTGATAAAAAAAACAAAAGAAAAAGAATAAAGGAGCTCTCCAAATATTTTGAGCACGGTTTTGTCGGTAAAAAAAAAAGTCAAATGGACATAGAGAATGGAGTAGAATGCTGGCTGCGTCCATAGGTGCAAACCCACCTAACTCAACTACTCCCATTTTGCTTTTGTTAATATAAGAAAATTTTAGAATACTTCGTATTTGGAAAAAGAAATCGTTAGGCAAAAACCACTAGTTTCTTTCTCCATCCAAGAGGCCAACGTCGTAACTTGAATTGTGGTCCAATCGACATCGACATAGCTAAGTTAAGCGCATGCTCGACTGTTTATATCAAATAACTTATTATTCACACATTTTTCATCAAAATAAAAAATTCTACATTCTTATCCGCCATTCATTTCTGTTTATCCATATTTATAAACAACTCCCAAACATGCTTTAAAGCGTGACTTACGGGCTTACGATAAGCCTGCCCACCTTCGTCTTAAAATTCTATTTTAGAGATGGGGTTGAAACAACTAATATTAGAACACACACTTTTAGAGATAGCCGTCGTTGCAGACGAGAAAACGTGAAAGGGGCTACTTTCACTAAAGACATCATTTTTGAAGGAAAAAGTAAACACCTCTAATTATGTCCAACAATACTGAATGGCGAGTTTTTTTTATTAGAACTTCAGCCAATTTACACATTCAAACTGGACTATACTATTCAAAGAAATATGCCATTTATGTCATAGTAATCAATACAGCAGAATTCTTGTTCAACAAATGTTTAAATATAGTAAAATTTGTCAAGAGAATCAACAGACTTAGAAAATAACTAAATATTTATCTGCAAATTCACACTACGCAATGGTGTGTAGTTTTGACATCCCAAAAACTAAACAAAAGACGTTCAAAAACGTTTCTTGATGGTAAGGGACAGAAACTGAGATTTCCCCTTGGACAAACAACACATAATACTGCAATTTCTAAGCAGCTCGTTACTTTTGATCTGAATCTAGCAATTAACCAAATGTAATCACCCGAAAAGTACGTGTAACCAATCAAGAAAAATCATTAGAATGTTGTACAAGAGAACACTACATTTCAAGAATAAAATTGTTAAAACTATTTATTAAGCCATGTTTGAGCCCCATTTTAGTAAGAAAGTGTATTTTGGAATAGTGATTTTTTGGAGAATGTGTGGTTAAAAAAAGAAGGAAAGGTTTTCGATTTATGTGAAATTATTTTATGGGAGAATGTCCAATTGAAAATGGGATGTCTGATTGAAAATGAGTTTTGAAAAAATGAGTTTTTGTAAACATGGGGGCAAACATAGGCTAAGTTGATCTGAATCAAAGGGTAGGGTACCCCCACCCCCAACCCCAAATCCCACAAAAAAAAGGGGTGGGGGTGAAAAGGTGAAACAGCCCTCCAAATTTGAAACTCCCATTTGGATAATGAATGGATACAGATGTAAAAATGCATATGGTTCCCCCCTAGAGTGGAACGCTGGCTGCTTCCTTAGGTGCAAACTGACCTAACTCTAGCAACTTCAGTTTTACTTCTGCTACGAGAAAGTTTTAGCATATTCTTTTATTCATATTTAGAACAAGAAAATGACTGGTTTCATACAATTTGGCACCCAAATTTAGCCAATTTACACATTCAAACCAGACTATACTAATCAAAGAAAATATTCCCTCGATGTCATTAGTAATTATTACTGAAGAATTCTAGCTGCAAAAATGTAGAAAATATTGTCATAAGAATCAGCAGATACCGTAACATATGAATGACGGTCTGACTTCTTAATGTTTACATATATTTCTTGTCGAATTCAAAAACTATGTAATGATGTATAGATTTGACATTCCATAAACCAGACCAAAGAAATCTACTAAATTGCAAAGAAGGTCAAAAAGCATATAAAAGAGCCTAGGATGTTTCATGGAAACAACAACAAAAATGTCAAAAGTCTAAATATTTTACCAACCCAAGGTGGTCTTCAAGTTCTTTTCATTATATATATCACAACGGTCATTTAATTCATGCACACCAACTTATCTTCTTTGCATACCTTGTTTCTGCTTCCGACGATACAATGAGTTTCCTTCAATCTTTCTTGATCCTTTTAGTGACTTTTCTTTCAATGCATACGCTGGGAAATGCTGATACATGCCAAGATTGTTTTGTTCATTCTCGGGCAGCTCATTACCCGAATTCTGATGATAAAGGAACAGAAAGTGAGATTTCGTCAATATACAAATGACATAATTCGCATACAATATCATCTCTTTTTTCTTGTAGTAATACATAAATATTATATTTTCAACATTATATATACAAATAAATATGTGCATGTCAGCGATGTAATTAGATCAATATATGCAACTGAAGTCTAATGTATCTCACAATAATGCAGCGGGGCAATGTGGTTACGGTACATTTGGGTCTACGATTAACGGTGGAGATGTATCAGCTGTATCAAATCTCTATCGAGCTGGTGTAGGATGTGGCTCTTGCTACCAGGTAGTTATCGTTTGGGGAACTGAAATATTGTGATACAAGATGGATGTTCGTTAACCAACCATGCAGAACATCCAGTTTTTCTCATCATATAATAAAGTCGTGATTTTATTGTGAACTGTATTGTGCTATTTCAGGTGAGGTGCACCAACAATAACTATTGCTCAGACAAAGGAGTAACTGTGGTTATAACTGACAGTGGTTCCAGTCACAATACAGACTTCATTTTGAGCAGGCGAGCCTTTGGTCGAATGGCTCAGAATACGGATGCAGCCACATCTCTTTTAGCACTTGGCATAGTCGATATTGAATATAGACGGTAAAATTATTGTGCTTAAATGAAGATGGATAAATTCTATAAGATACTACATCTAATCCCTAAAAGATAGTTTTCTAGGGATCATATCTATTATGAAATATTTTCCTACATTTACAAGCATCTCATACATGGAAGAAGTATATTTTAAAATTTTAATTATCCATTTTTTCCTCTCAATACACACTTTGTCGCTCATAGATCTCTCTCTTGTTCCCCACACCCGCATTGCTCCAAAAAAAAGGGTTCCTTGCAGTTACCCAAACAGAAATATTACATTCAAGATTGACGAAAATAGCAACAACCCTCATTACCTGGCTTTTGTAATTTGGTACCAACAAGGCAGGAAAGATATAACTGCAGTGCAACTATGTGAGGTATCTATCAATCTTTTAACGTGTGAGCAATATTTCTTTGTAATATTGGAACTTATTTTCTAGTTAGGTTCAAGCACTAACATAAAATTACAATGTACAGACACAAAACTTTGAATGCAGGCTACTCGATAGGACGTATGGAGCAGTATGGACAGCAACCCCACCACCTAGTGGATCCCTATCAATAAGGATGTTATTTAGGGACGACAATGGAGACGAGACATGGGTAGTTCCAGTCAATAACATACCTCAAAACTGGAAACCCAGAGACACATATGACTCGGGAGTGCAAGTGAATGCCTAAGACAACAAATCCTTGTAGAATTCCGCAGCTTGTTAACTATAAATGTAATCATTACATTAATAACTAGTAAAGTAAATGGACACAACAGTAAGAATAAATTTTTTATTATTGATAATGTTGGACGATGTGGAACCCAATTGTGTTGTTCACTATCGCTTGACTGTGGGACCTAGTTTCCTATATAAAGGAACATGAGGGGGAGGGGGCATTTTTCAGTCGGGCAAGACATAGAAGTGCAGAGAAAACTTGTAATCTCCTTCAATATAGTGAAAAAAATAATAATAATAAAATAAAAAAATCTGCAGTGGCAAGTGGACATAACTCTCAAATTGAGGTTGAGCCACTATGAATTTGAGGGCATTTCTGTTTTTCAGCCGATTCAATATTGCTTCAGGGATTCAGATTTGGGCATAAACTAACAAATAATGTTAGGGATTCTAGACAAAGGGGGCAATGAATCTTCCATCTAATATTTGCACAACCTGATAGGACACAGGAAAATTTCATAAACCAATCTAGGAAGTAATTATCTTTGTGTTTTAACTCTTCAATTGTAAATAGAGATATATCTTGAACTGTTGTAACTGGACATTTTTGCCTAATTCATTTATATATAGAGATATATATATATATACACATATATATATGAATGTATCTCCAATTCTTAGACTGATTTCACAAGAAAATTGGGGAGAAACCCCCATATTCTTCGCACATGCAAGCACAAATAGAGAGTGAGAGAGAGAAAAATCTATGTTTAACGAAGATACTTAGGTGATAACAAACACAGACAAAGCTTCACTGTTACTCGTACAAGATTGAGTTTAACAGCAAACATGAAATTATTTAAACATGAGTTTATAGAGGTTTAAGAAAAATAATTTGAGTTGGACATAGTTATTTCCAAAATGGGACCACAACACAGGATGATATATTGAGGATAAGTGCTAGATCATTCCTTCCAGTCATAAAATTCTAGGGAAATAATAACATATAAGATTGGAAATTCCGCCGCAAAAGATAGATTTTTCAACATGCTAAACAAATGAATCCAAGAAAAGAAAAGTTACCCAGTGAAAGTAGGAAGGATAATATCTTAATTCCTTCTGAACCTGAAGGAAAGTCAGCACAAGCAAAAGCATGTCCAGAGGTTCTTCAATGACATTACTTTAACTCTTCGCGAGTTCTATCCCAAGAGGTCCTACAAAAGAGGCTACATCATTTAACATAAACCAATGTTTAACTTGAAATGAGTTAATGCTGCAGACAAAAAATATATTCTGCTCTCCTTGGAGTCAACTTGAATCAGATGGTATAAAGTTCCTTAACATAAACTATGGAAGAAAAACTGTGCAAGACAAGCAAAGAGAAGTTAGCCAATCAAGCTTAATGCACTGAACAATCAAGTTTGAACAGTTTTTTCCTCTTCTTGAAACCCATTTTCTACAAAAAAAAAAAAAGTGAGACAGAGAGATACAGAGGAGGAACCCTGAACTAAAACAAATAACGTTTGATAAAATGAAGGAAGTTATAACAAAACATCATGAAGAATATTAAATGGAACTTCAAGCATCTTAAAAATTGCAAGGGCATAATACCTCCAAGGAGATTTCCCGTATTTTGGAAATTATCTGTATTAGCTGCCCAAGGGCTGAGTACTAACTTAGGCCACAGTAGAACATCCATAAAATGACACCATATAGTTTTCATAAAATAGTTCAGATCCCCTCGTGCCACTACTGTTTAAACTGGAAATTTAAATACTCTAGCATTATATGAATCATTAAACTAAATATTGTAAAACAATCCGATGTCAACAAAACAAGATTAAAGTAGATAAAGCTAAGGGTCTTCCAAGACTCCGAAAGGAAATTCCAATATTTTTTTTTGATAGGTAATCACGCAATTTTATAAATAAAATCAAAAGATAATACACAAGGAGTGCGTTATCAGTTTAAACAAGATAGAAACGATAGAAAATTCGGCAACCCTTCTATCGGACTAATGGTTGCAGCCTTAAACCAACTATACAAAGTCAAATAAAACAATTCCCTAAATTGCTCTTTCGTCCGAANTAGAAAATTCAGCAACCCTTCTATCGGACTAATGGTTGCAGCCTTAAACCAACTATACAAAGTCAAATACAACAATTCCCTAAATTGCTCTTTCGTCCGAATTTGGTCTTCAAAACAAATATTCATTATAAAGTGATCAATTTTTTTTTTTTATAATTAGGTAAGCAATATCCCAAGCCCCGAATTTTAGCAGGATTCTAAAATTACTTTCAGGAGAATAAGTTAGGAGAAATCGGTTAACAATCCGTAAAAGAAGAGAATAATGAAAATATACAAGAACAAGACACTATCTTATTTTTATACTGACCATCAACGAATATTGGATGTCCCAAGGAATTTAGAATTGGTTCCCAATGATAAAATCTGCATTTACTTTGTTCACTAGTGCGACGTTTCATATGGATGAGACTATTTAGAAGAGTCACTTCAGCGCCTAGAAAAACTTTGGTGTTTGGTTTGGCTAAAAATATTTTTTTAGTAGATTTTGATAAAAGTTAATGAAATATATGATTATAAAGTTGATAAAACTTGGTGGTCTCATAAAATGTGTAGATAAAAATGAGTTTGAGAAAAATGAATTTTAAAAAATAAGGGTCAAACAGGGGCTTAGTCCTCAAACTTTGGACAGAGTAGCTATCCTTGTGTCCCCAACCTTCGATAAATTAGAATAATAAGGACCTCTTCATGACTTCGTCCAAATGAGACAGCAAGTCAAGTCAAGTCAAGTCAACTAAGTCATGCAAATGACACAAATGGTCCAAGCACTAAATGCGTAACAATTAAAAATGATAAATAAATAGAGAAAAAAATGAAAAAGAANCAAGTCAAGTCAAGTCAAGTCAACTAAGTCATGCAAATGACACAAATGGTCCAAGCACTAAATGCGTAACAATTAAAAATGATAAATAAATAGAGAAAAAAATGAAAAAGAAGAAAGAGTAAAAAGGTTGTCTTCCTCACATTTTCAGGCTAGGTGAAGATAGACGTGATTGCCAAGATCCACCGCCACCAATTCAGCATTAGTACCAATAGGTTAACCCCCAGGTTTCGCATGGCTGCGGTCGCAAAACCAGGGGAAAACCCCTAGTTGCGTAAAACACCAAGGGAATTCCCCTGGTTACGCGGTATGGGGAGTGGTGTTTAAGGAAAAAATTGTTTTTTCTATTTCTTTTCCTTTTTTGATCTTTTTTTATTTATATATTTTTGTATTGTTTTTGTTTTT